>JAWZYV010017330.1:0-33526 GCA_038373885.1 Cheiracanthium punctorium
AGACTTGTCGAAATTATGATTTAGGGACACGTATAGCTGCTCTCATACCTCTTCTGTAGAACCTTGCCATGCTTGCAACAGCCTCCCAAGATCAAAGGCTCTCGCTTTCAGCGGAAATGATTAGAGAGCTTAATTGTTAGAATCATATTTCGCTATAAGTGCTGCATTGCTTTTAGGGATGATCATATTCCATATCGAATTTATTTTTCTGATACCATATTCTCGCACGCAATTTGTTTATTTATGCATTTGTTAAATTCCCTAATACAGTACATGCCACATAATATCATGCACATGTCACAAAATTTTGGAGAAATTGTCATTTTTGGGATTTTTCCTTAATTTATGATACGTAGTTTATATTACAAAGACTTGTGAAGAGATATTTGGTCTATCATGAAACAAACTGTTTTCTTTCAATGGCAGAAAAACTGTATATTTACTTCTTTGAATTTTTTAAATAAGAAACATATAATTTCTCTTTTAGCCGATATTGGAAATTACGTCTTGGAACAAAGCATTTTTGTATTGTTTTATCTATTCTCTTACTATGTCGTCTATAATTTTACCAGCATATTTTGTTCATGGAAACAACATGCAACAGCATTTTTACACTGCAACACGCAATTACACGGAATAAAATAATAAAAGAAATATTTAAAAATAGAGACAGATAACATGGATTAAGAATATATACCTCGAATGCTCCGCTGCATTATTTTTCTGTAAATATATGTGCCTAAAATACGATATTTTTTTAACATTGTTTGGAATTAAAGAACCTTAAAATTGCGGTATCTATAAGTTCATTCATACAAGGAAAAATATGAAAAGAAGTCTTATGAAGATGACTAGTATTATTTCCTTTTAAATAAAAAATAGAAATTTCTAGAGAAATCTAAGTCTTCGTAACAAGAAAGAACGGCAGTATTCAAATGTTCACAATATTACATGTCTGAGTAGAATTCTTCAAAGAACTGGGTTTTAGCATATCTCTTATAAGGTAAGCACTAAATTTCCTATTTATTTAGAAATACGCCAGCTTTTAATGTATAGGAATATGACTTAGTTTATTAAATAGAAAACGTTTTTCGATGTGAGTTACACCTGTTTAGCTTGTTAAGTTTCTCGTCGTGGGTAAAATTAACCGTCTGCTGAAGGCACTCCGTACCGGGTCTTAGTGACCGTGGGATCTCTTCAGACGTTCTCAAAATGCGCGACTCCCCATCAAATTATCTAATATTTTTTGCGTTTGTTGTAGGCCATAATTTTTGAATTATAATTTTAAAATATTCCAATCTATTGTTTGTGACACTTTTTTTATTTTAAAATTTTCATAAAATAAATAATGTTCCTTTTTCATTTATTTCATAAAAGAAATGCACACTACAGATTGAAATCCATTTACAGTGATGCATAAAAGGACAAATTACAAAAGACAAAATTAAAAAAGATAAAATACTGAGATAAAATAAATACCAGTTAATAATGCATTCTATATGATTTTAAAACTTATTTTATTGCCTTGTGCATAGTCATAAAAACTTTTACATCTTTTATTTTGCTGATAAAAAAACAATTTAAAATTATTTTCAAATGAAGGATCATTTTGCCCTTGGGTGAGGGTAAAATGATTCTTTGGACTCTCTTTCAAGGGTTGTAAATGTTATTAAAATATGTTTATGATGCAAAATCTAGTGTAAAATTTTGTAGCAAAGGGCCAAAGTTTTATATAATATTTATGTTATATTACGCATGATTTCCCTTAAGGGGATCGTTTCGGGCCGCCTTCTCGTATCTTTATTTTATTTATTTATTTATTTTTTTGTTAAACATCCCAGCAAGCGCACACACGTTTAAATTACGTATTTCCGATGTCGAAATGTCGAAAATAGGTCGAGGAAAAATTACAGCAAAAAATAGCGTTTAAAAGAGATCAAACATACATTGTGTTGTCGACGTCATAAAGAGCCGTTCAATTTTGGTCAGGGAGGCGGCTATCTTCGACTGTTAATGTTGGTCGCCCTCAGGAGGTCTATGATCCGTCAATACATCGCCGATTTTCCGCTTATGGCTTTGGCGGTCTGAGAGCCCCCCCCCCCCCAGCCAGCCAAGAAGAAACACGCGATGGAGCATCGAGAAATTTTTTCAGCTTAGTTAATAGTCAGTTGAACGTCGAATAAACAGTGCAAGGGAGACAGAATTTACGGGGTCCTTTCTCACGACCTTTGACATGTCCACCCCAACCGTTTTCTCAGAAAAC
Organism: Cheiracanthium punctorium; assembly: GCA_038373885.1. Classification (NCBI taxonomy): domain Eukaryota; kingdom Metazoa; phylum Arthropoda; class Arachnida; order Araneae; family Cheiracanthiidae; genus Cheiracanthium; species Cheiracanthium punctorium. The sequence goes on from JAWZYV010017330.1 coordinate 2,264, forward strand.
AGATGTTTTTTTTTTCTTTTTTGTGTGTGTATTCGTTCATGGTTCGCGTGGCTCGTACTTCGCAGTTTTTTATGCAAGGGCAGAACTCGCTCCAGCGTGTAGTCAATGGCTGAGCTCAGCTGCGCTACACAGAACAGTAAAATTTCCATAGTTTTAACTATAAAAGTGGATATTTTTCAAGTATCTCTTGGAATATTTTTCAAGTTCAATGCTAACACGATTTATCGTTAGCTTGGCATATTAATAAGTTTGTCTGGCTCTCTTTAAATTGTGTTGGCCGGTGATGTTATTAAAGTTTATCGGGGTAACTACAAATTTTAATTCCAGCCATCAAAATTTTAGAGGTGAGTTAAGAAATTATTTAACTAATAATTATGTGCTTTGTTTCTTTCATTCATTTTCTTTTTAATTGCTAATTATAAGTCTTCTTATTAGTATTATAGAGTGAAATATAAAGGTACAATTGGCATAAAATCAACTGTTTACCTTACGCATATGAAATATTTTTTCTCATTATAAGCACAAATTTACTTAATGTAAACTTACTATAACAAAAGTCAACTTATTATTGCATTATGGCATAACTTACAATGAAACAGATTAAAGCATTTTATGCAAAGTTTTTTTTCTTTTTAAATTGTATACTAATATGTGTGCATTTAGTATGTAATTTAAACCTATTTGGAGTAGTAAAATTGAACAAATCAAAGAATTAAGAGAGATAAATAAAAAACTGTTTGTGTAATGAAGTAGACAAAATTTTTCTCGTGGGAGGGTGAGAGGGGGGGGATTTGTAGATAGAAAACTTCTTCATATTTTATTACAGGAAAACTATAATAAACTATGGAGATAAAAAAGCAGGCTTATTCGTCTAATAGAAGTGGTTCCTTGACGATTTCGTCGAATCCTGACAGTTTATAAACGTAGTAATTATGCCGGAATTCCAGACATATAGAGAATATGTCAGTCACACACCATTTACATACGTCGTGAAAGCATGGAAATTCAAACTTCTTGTCGGGTGCACATGCCGTTTAAAAGGAAACACTTTATATTTCTAAATATAATACATTATACTACTAGTTGTTAGCTAATGAAAAGCAATTTTGAATTAAATGATTAGAAATAACAAGTTTTAAATTAACTTCTAATCGTTTAGATAAAGTTATAAAATTTATATTCATAAAAGTTTGAACATATACAAAAATATATTAAAGTTAAAATATAATCTTGATTTTTAATTTAACAGATAAGTAACTCGCACGAACAACTTATGTCACTAATTTACATTTTAAAGGGTTTCCATTTTTTCCCCCGGTACATTTTATTAATCGTTTTGGCTGTATTAGGTATTTTTAATAACAGGGTGCAAAAAATTATTTAATCTACTCTTATAAACTATCTAAATATTTTCATATATTGGTTAAAAAGTAATCTTTTTTATATAAAATAAGTAAATTATATTTACTGTTAGTAAAATTGCATTTTAAACTGTATTCCTTACTTAACTAAATTTACTAATATTCTATTTAATTTTTAAGTTACTTTTTCACCATCTTTCACCAATATATGAAGATATTTAGATTGTTTATAACATTGAATTAAACAGCGTACCCACCCACCCCCCTTTTATTAAATATACCTACAGTAAAAACAATTCATAAAATGTACCGGGGGGAAAAAGTAAACCTTTTAAAATGTAAAATAGAGACATAAGCTATTTATGCAAGTTACTGATCAATTAAATTCAAAAAATCAAGATTATATTTTTCTTTAATGTATTTTCTCTGTGTTCAAATTTTTATGAATGTATATTTTACAACTTCATCTAAACGACTAGAAGTTAATTTAAAACTTGTAATTTTTGCACATTTAATTAAAAATAACTTTTTATTAGCTAAGAAACTAATATTAAAATGTATTATATAGAAATATAAAATGTTTCCTTTTTAAACGGCAAAAGTTCACAAGATCAGAACAGTTTGAATTTCCATTTATTCACGACGTATGTAAATGGTATTTGTCTATTCTCTGAATGTCTGGAATTGCGGCATAATTACTACGTTTATAAATGGGCAGAATTGAGACAAATTCTGCGAAGTCTTTAAAGAACGACTTCTATTAGATGAATATAAGCCGGTTTTCTCTGTCCTGTTGGAGCGATTCGACAAGGTATAACGTAAAATCAACCACTATGAGCTGAATTTTATAAACGAATTCCGAGAATCTGTCTCCCTTTGCCGTTATAGCGACGAGTGTTCGACCAATATCGGGGATTTTCTCTTCCTGGCGGTCACCCTTTTCCATTCTTACGCCGTAGTTAAGCGAGATTGTTTTCTCTCACGGTCACCCCTCGCGGGTAATACGCCGTCGAGAAGTTCAGCGCTCGACGGGCAAACAGATGGACATATACAAGGATTTTTAACGTCGATGATTACGTCGAAACTACGTCGACGGCGACGTTAATTCGATGTATCGTGGCTGGCTGGGATCAGACTTTCTGCCTTCAGATTTTTGTGAAGTTACTGGAATACGAACAGAAGTTGAAAATTGACTGCACTTTAGACATAACTATTTTGCTATTGTAAACATTGTCACCAATCCGTGCTTAATTTATTGTTACATCATTTTGTTAAAGTTATGAAAATTTGATCGTAATGATCACTTGCTCTTTGAAACTTTTCGCTAACGTTTCGAGAACATTCTACGACTTTCGTCAACGAGCGATTTCGAGAAAAGTCTCAATTTTATATCCTAATACTAATGCTATTTAGTAAAACATATGCAGGAATTGAAATATTGCATATTTCTTTAAAACTGAGCGATAAAGCATATATAGGGCAAGAAATTGCCAAATCCTATTTTAAACAACGAAGTAAGCGAAGACTGGCTATCTTGTGTTTTAATTAATCAATTTTCCTTCAACAACATGAAAGAAGCAATGATTTGGCTCATAGAATGCAGATTTTAGTTTAAATGTAAGTCCTTAAGAGCAGATCATAAGCAATAATTCGTAAGAATGTACCGCTATTGAAAAGGCAAAATAGATCAAAAATGCGTGTACGTGTAATCTTTACCCGCGATTGAAGTAAATTTTATTTGACGCTTACGACACATATCACTGAAATGATTAAACTTTAACTTAAAATAAATATCATATTATAATTTAACTATATTTTTTATTCATGAACTTTACAAAGATTATATAAACGTCATATTCATATTATTCATTGGAAATAGGTACTTGAATGTCATCATAATTTTTTATGTATGAAATTATAGGTTTGTAGTAACTATAATGTGAAACATAAATTTTACGCTCTAAAGTTGCTAATTTTCTTGAAAATACAGCAACTATCGTTGTACCGAAACGCGTTGTTGATTGAAGTCGAGAAGTATTCATAGTAAGATCAAATTTTTCTTTTAAAAAATCAACTGACGGCTGAGATTCGTGAGACCGAAAATTAACATTAAAATCTCCAGTAAGAAGCATGTTTTCCTCTGTTTGTTGGGTTTGAAAACAGGTAGCGTAAAATTTTTGAAGTAGAACTTCTTTAGGCGCAACTAGAGAGTAACTCATTTTTTTTTTTTTTCTGACGGAAGTAACGCTGAGTAAAGGAAATGACGTGCGCGCGGAAAAAGAAGAACCGCAGAAAACCTACTTTTTCGACCGCTACCGTGTTTTCGCCGCTCGCCGACTTCATCTATGTATATATACGCTAAGCAAAACCTTACTGTCCCTTTTGCAGCGCACTGCTTGAACTTAGAAGGGTGAAATTTGGTATAGTTAAAGTTCGTATGGAGTTGTTTCTGCGAATGCAAAAATTTTTTGTGTAATATGCTAATGCACCGTAAAAAAATTAGAGAAGTAAATTGGCGAGTAATATTGTGCGCCACGTCGGATAATGGTTCCATTGTTGTGTCCATTTTTAAATAACAGCATTAAGTTACAATAGGGTTATAATATTCCAACAAAATTCTCCAAAAAATGAAATTAATCGCCAGTTTAGTGAAAATATTATCGAAATACATCAGCAATCAATAGGGGATGAAATAATATTACATTGTTGATGAGGTGCATGGAAATATTTCCGACAAAACATACTTCCGGGTATCAGATATATAGAAGTCAGTTATTTTAGCCCTTAAAAATGATGATAGTACTTTTGTTAATACTGGTATACTTAATCAAATACACGGTGAACTGAGAACATATCATAGTCACGATAAAATAATATCCTATGATGACAGTAAAATTATTAATTGGATTTTTTGAGTTATTTCACTGTTAATAGTTTGGATAACTTTCAGTCAGCCGATAAAAAGCCAAGTAATTGAAACCTGCGTCAATTGCAAAGAAACCTTACGAGAATCACTGAGCATCATTTCCAGTACAAAGTTCTTGCATCCGCATTTCTATACTTGGGAAAGTACATGGGTAATAAATATAATTAAATTGTAATATGATATTAATTTTAAGTTAAAATTTAATCATTTCGGTGATATGTGTCGTAAATGTCAAAGAAGTTTTATTTCAATCGCGCGTAAAGATTACGCACACACATTTTTTTTTGTGTGTGTTTTTCTATCACAGTGTTCTTAAGCGTCTGCTGGTAGGTTTCGAATTTTATTCTGTATCCGTGTTTTTAAACTGCAGGTTCGTATATTGTTTGGGATTGATTGCAGCCAGGGTCCGTTTCTTTGTGGTATCCCATCTCCGTGTTAAACCGTTGCTCAGTCTTTAGGTTGGGTTAAAATCCACGGAGTGTCCATTTGTTATTCTTTTATTTTGTTCTTAAACCGTTTACAGCCAGTGTTTGTTTCTTTGTGGTATTGCATACCCGTGTTCTTAAATCGTCGTTCCATCTGGATATCGGGTTAGCATCCAGAAAGTATCCGTCTTGAACTATTATTCTTTCACTGTTTTCTTGAAACGTTTTTCCGTAGGGTTTGAATCGAGAGACGAGAACCTCCTGTGAGGTTTGGATTACATGCAAAATGCTATGTTGGATGTACCTTCAAAGCGCTTATTGAAATATAAAAGAAAGATTGATATCTCAAAGATACGGCTCTTGACTGTTTTTCTCGCCGTTTCTTTCTCTAACAGGTTCTGTGTATTTTCACAGGATGAAGTCGTCGAAAGCAGCAGAGTGGTCGAAAAGGTAGGTTTTTCTGTGGTTCTCCTTTTTCAAGCCTTAGGCGTGGAGTATATGACATATACGTCACTTCTTTTACTGAGCGTTACTTCCGTCAGCAAAAAAAAATCTGAGTTACTCCCTAGTCGAGACTAAACAATTTTTACTTCAAAAAGGTTTCGCCAGGTTCTTTCGTTAAATAGTAGCTAGTTCCGCAATCAATTTTATAATAACAAAACTATCGATCTATATTTATCATAGAAATACTGCTTAGCTTAGAATATTTTTTCCGATCTATTTCAAAGAAAAATTTCTCAGAAATCTTTTAGCTGTGAGATATACTTTTATAAGTTTGAGTAGCTTAATCCTATTTCAAAATGACTTATGATTTACGGTTTTAACGATTTATCTTAAAGTATGGATTGCTTGAAATAGTATGAATGCATAAATTGTTTATGTCCTATCAATCATTCAGCCAAATATCTTTTGAAAAAGGTTTAAATTGCCCATTCTTTGAGAGTATCTCAGTATAACTCAGATGGTTTCCGGTTTGAGTAAAGATCGTTAAGAAATTTAAAAATTGGGTATATGTATAAAAATATTGTAGAAATGTCAATGTAAATAAAGTATTTGATTCATTTAAAGGTTCTTGTGTCCGTTTTACAAAGATCAGAATAATTTCTACCTAACAAATAATTGATACTGCAGTAAATCATTCCGATACTTTGATCGTTTTTTTACAAACCGTTAGTCCTACATGCACACTTCCATTTGAAAGAAATGGTCAAAATTGGATGGAAAAAACATTAAAAGATTGAAACGAAGCGAAATAGTGAAAAAAATACAAAATCTGAATTTATCTACAGCCCTCTTACTTCAAATGTAGAGATATCTTGCCCATACAGAAACATTGTAATCACAAAAAGTTCGGTAGTGGTAAGAGCGAAAATCATAGAGAAATTCCAGTTTAAAGTTTTAGGCATCGTCTAGCGACCGTGCAGAAATGGAGATGGAAATCTGTCGCCTCATTAGTGAAGAACGACAAAACACGCAAGACCATGGGAAAAGTGTTGTTCAGTATTGTATTCATACTTTGGTACCGTTTCTGAAGTTTGATCAATCTACAGGTGACTCTGAATAATCTGTATTTAAAAAGTTATCGCCATGTATATTTTATGGTAATCGATTTTTGTTGATTATTTCGGAATGAGAGTTATTTGCGTGATTGTCCAAGAAAAATCTCAATCATTCCGTCATTTAATTTGCAAAATATTTTCCTATAATGCAGTACATCCCTTCAAACATTTATAGATTAAATTTATGATTATTCTAACAAATTACTCTCATTAATACTTTTTAACAATTTTTAAAAGCAAACATACTATTCGACGGTACAAAAAATAGCTGAAGTTGAAAAAAAACATATTCATACATTTCATACGATTTAATATGTTCTCCAACAAAGAATAAACTTAAAAGGCCAAGGCAATGTTTATAAAAACATTCTTAAGTAAAGATTTCACTCTCCGAAATCAGTCGTACTTTGCTACGAGTACAGACATACAGTGTATTATTATACATTTTATCTATATATATATTTTTCATACCAGTCATTTTTAAGTTACATGTTAAAGTATATAATGCATTTTATTAAACGAGGTTCTGTGTTTTTACAAGCCTTTCACGTTATAAATACGGGTTAGGACCCCTTATAAAGCCCTCACGGAGAGCACTCCGCACATCGGCCTAGATTCCGCATGTGAGCGGTGATCCTCAACAACAGCAACAGGCCTTTCATGCTGTTGTATTTTTCAAAAAGCTATTAAAAACTGCATTTCTTTCAGAAAAAAAACAACTTGTAGATACCTTCAGATTAATTTACCTTAAAGACATGCTTGAAATGGATAGTAGAATAATGCTGAAATGCGTTTGTCGTACTTGAATACTTTGTAACGCACCAGAAAGTAACTGAAGAATGAAAGTTCTTTAATCCTAGCATAACTTTTAATAAATTTAATTAATTTTGAATTGTTTCAATAACTTTTAATTAACTGGTGACGTGTGTGTTAATGACAAATTCTAAGCAGCACTAAATGAATCCCGCTCTCAAAGGAGCATCGTGTTCGTTCGGAATACATTTCTACATCTCTAAAGGTTGATAGTTCGATGCAGAACCTTAAGAGGCTAACAATTTTTTTGGATTTATCATCTGGCATGGTTAAATGAAATGGAGTGCTCTCAACAACCTTATTTCTAAGAAGTAATTTTGGAAAATTATTTTTTATAAATTGAGTTACAAGCACTCTAATCAATGAACGAGAACGTTTTTCAAGTGTTACTTCGTCCATATGTTACATTTTAGTGATGTAGACTTAATACTTTTAATGTAATGATTTATAAAATACATTTCAGGTAAACTTAATGCAACTTCATTATATGCCGAAGGTGTAATATCTCTCGCACTGTGCATCACATATCTAAAACAGTCTAGCTCTTCTACAAGTTGAAAAATTTTATTTCTGTTTTCTTTTGTATGTATTCCCAACGCGACATAAGAAAATAAAAGAGCTATTATGTTTTATTATTTACGTGCAAATGCATATTCCTTTATATCATGCAGGGTGATTCAAAATTACTTTTACAAACACTTAGGAAGAGAACACCAAGACGGTTCAGAAGACGCACATACTCCAAGACGGAGACATATACCAACAAAGACATTTAGAGACTTACACCAAAACGGTTCACAATCGCACAGTAATGCGTTGTCCGAAACGTCGTCTTCTTGTACCTGTTAATAATCTCTTTGGAAGAAGTGCTGAAGTTTGCGTCTCATTTTTTAACCAAGCTGCATAAACTATGGGCTTTCCTCCGACAGTCTCATCATTGTAATGAAAGACAAAATCCGAATTAACAATTTTTATCAAGTACAATCTCTAAAAGATGGATTCATTTTTGAAAAACTGTGACCGGAAAAAAGAAATTCATTATTCCTTGAACGCTTCTTCTAAATTAATTATTAACAGATAGATACATGAAGGAGAATTTTCAACCCCCCCCCCCAATCACTATGTTATTCTGAACTGTCTTGTTGTAAATTAACCCCGCCAAAAGTTTGTCCCTTTAATTTTAAAATCCCTGTATATATGTATACGGCGTAAAAAATATTTTTACCAGAAAATTGATTTATACTTTTCGAGGTGCTCCGGTTAACCGAGGTATATTACAAATCAAGTAAAAACTGCATAAAAGAGAAACGCATGCTCGTTAAATGAATTTCTAATTTATTTTCTACGTGAAACGTTTTTACATGGAATACGAACAGTAAATTAATACTGAAATTTATCTATGGCGTTTGTTTAATTATGTTCATCGTTTGGGTGAAATTTTTAAAAGTTTGAAACTATGCTGCCTTAATTGGTTACTTTATTCCACAGCATATTTTTAATTTCTTTACTTTTTATCTCATGGAACATTCCTGTTCATTCACATAGAGTTACTTTATATTGCAAAATTAATAAGTAAAAAAGCTAACAGAGAACACGATTCAATTAGCAGAGAAAGTGAGATCTTAATCTAAAAGACAGAGAAGTTTCTCAAGCAATAAGCGTTCCGGTAATTCATTTCCACAGTACTTGGCTAGTAATTTAGCAAAATCGAAACCTATGTTTTCTCATGTTAGAAAGTCAAGATCAACAGGCGATTACATTTTTTATTCTTATGTTTGAAGTGAAACTTTAGTAACGTCTTATGAGTTTTTGAAATTGCACTGCAATCCATGCCTGTTATATTTCACGCCTGAGACACCTTAAAATACTCGAACTACTTCCAACTAATTAATACTTCAAAACATTCTTTCTTTTGTAGCTACTTACGGGAAATAATGCTTTTTTAAAATCTTTTACTTTGCTTTTATTCTCTGATAAAGATACATTATTATTAATATTATTTTGAGATGAAAATTGATTTTAAAAACCCGATTCAGCTGTTTGATTTTATTTTCAGTATGAGTACACGGATAAAATGCTTACTAATCGTCTAGATTTTTTTCTTTAATGTTTCCATGGAAGAAATTAAGCGTCAAAAAATAGTGCCGCAAAAATAACGGCAAAACTTTTGTAACCCTGTGCTGACAATAATTCGAGGTAAAATTCAGGGTGAGTCAATTTTATTTATCGTCGTTTTTCTGACGCCCTTAAAATTTATGGCGAACTTTTTAATCTCCGTAATTTAGGTTAGGCCGTAAAAAACAGCTAGGTATTGCCCCCATCTAAAATGAATTTTCTGTTGACATCTATATGGAGAATACTCTGAACGTTTTTATCATACCTACAATCAATGATTCACATACCCTTAAACCAGGCTCAACCTGGAGACCTTTGAAGCATAGAATGAATGCTTTATCCACTATACGAGCAAGACTTGCCGGCTTATTCTAAAAATTTGGAGTAATAGCTAAATAACCGATTTGTTTGTTTTTCGATTCATAGAGGGCGCCACTAATATTTTAATGTGTCGTCCAATAAACAAACTAAGGGATGATTTAGGTAGTATTCATTTAGGTGAATTGACCGCTTATTTCAATCTTTTGGAATAAGCTGTCAAGTTTTGTTCCGTATAATGGATTAAGCATTCATCTCATGCCCAAACATATCCAGTTGAAGGTTAAGTGAAGTATTCATTATAAATATTATTAAAAAATTCATTATTCTAAATCTAGATATCAATAGAATATTAATTTTAGATGGCGGCAGCTCCTAGCTACTTTTTACGCCCTAACGTAAACTACAGCGATAAAAAAACTCGCAGTAAATTTTACGGGCGTCAGAAATTTAACGGAAAAGAAAATTCACTGGCCGTAATCGCAGAGTTGCCAATATTTCGACGTAATTTCTACAGTTAAACTTTCAGCAGTGTATGTTTATCGACGCTTATATCGTGTCTAGAAATGCCATAAAATATTCTTATAAACTAGCTAACTGCTCTGTCTTCGTACGGGTAGAATATATTTCTTGTTTTTAAATAGCATGAAAATCTGTTTAAGATGCACGGTAAAAACGAAAATTCCTGAACACTAAATAAAATTCACTGGTACAACAACCAAAAACATGAGTTGTCTAGCCACGGTCAGGTATTCATTTTCGGCAGGGAATTCGGGACAAACGCCCGTGTCCCCAGCAAAAAGGGGTCCCAAATTGTCCTTTAAGTTTGAAAATTTGCAAATTTTGATTTTGATTTAGAGAAACTAATGTTATGAAGCACAATAGTAAAAATTATTGCTCTATTACTATGTCATAGTGCCAGCATTAAATCCACACTTATTTTTAGCTAATTTGTAGTTTCAAACAAATATTTAGTACGAACTTATCATTTAGGCATGGGCTATGGATTGATGTATGCTGATCGCTGGGAAAACATAAAGCTCGTTTTCTCTCAAGACAGATAAAAGGAAATATCTTCTTAAGTAGAATGAAGTAAGATCTATGCCACTATGAATAAATGTTCTGATTCAAACATTAGTAAAATGAATACAAAAGTATGGAATGTATTTAAAGATTGGCAGTTAAATAATATAATTGAAATACTATTATCCTACATAATATTATTATTAATAAACTATTAAATGTCTTTTTGCACCTTGATTAAATCATCATTTTAATGCTTGTTAATATCCTTTTTTGTGCGGCGTACTATGAAAGTTACCTTGTAGGGTATGAGAATATTTTTGTAAGAGGTGTCCCGCAATGGAGTTGTTATCCTAGGCCCCATGCCTACAAATCAGTCCCTGGACACGCCTTTACAACCATGAGCTCGGGAATGCAGTCTTTTTATTCAGCCGGATTGCCAGTCTGACGCGAAACCTATAATTTTTAGTCCTTTAAACACGTTTGGTCGTTATTTTTTTAACAACTGAAGGAATGGAATGTTGAATCAACCTTGTCGAACCCGAGAATTGAACCCCAGATAGGCACCATGGCGGTGTAATTCGCTAATACCACGCCTTTGTGTCCGTTCCTGAACTCTTAAGTTGCTGAAAAATCAGATAAATCTTAAACTTGATGATCATCTTAACACGTATGGTATTTCAGCTTCGTGATGGCACTCTACGTCGTTACCTATGAAACTTTCATGAAGAAGAAAATTAACTTCTCATCTGGTTATTCAAAATTTACTCCGTATTCTACTAAAAATGGTTTGTTTCAAACTTCTATAAAAACAACGCTCGTTTAAGGTTCCTTGAATAAATTATAGGTGACGGCACTTGGCAAATATTTTCTTGTCATTTTTTGAGAAGATCATTTTTCTAACCGCATCGTGGTGCAGTCGACAATCGATTTCAATTTTTAACTGGAAGTTTGGTGCTTCAAAACGACAAAAAGGATATTACTTTTTTTCCTATACAAATGCTTATTCCAGTTGAAAAAAAGAATTTGCTATAATGAGCATTGATGTGAAATATTTTCTCATTTAATATCAGCCATTATCTCATTTTGATGAGGATGTAAATGTACATACAAAGTTATCAGATTTCTATTACTTAAAAAACTAATGAATTTACAAAAAATAGAAATTAAGATGCATGTGAAAATTATTGGCTTGTGACCTGTTTATTGTTAGACGTGGTTTATATTTTGCTATCATTTTGACTTCTTTTCATGTACATTTTCTCTGTACATATTCTAGTTCCATCTTTGATCAGTTTAATAATAGTTTTGCTCCTTAACATCTTTTGAAACTCTTTTTTTAATAAGTCGGTGTCAAATTTGTTTTCGTAAAAGCAAAGGTTTAAAGAGTTCTTTTTACAAAAACGTTTCATAATCAATGTATTTCCTGTAAATTTTTCTTTTTGTTCATGATATTGCATTCATCCTTTTTAAAAAAAAGGATTTTGCGTCAAATATATCTGGAAGTCAGTTTTAATTAACATTATGTTTAACGGTATTTACTTGCGTAAATGTAACTTTTATCGCTTTTCTTTAAATGCAAATGCTTAAGACATTGATTAGTCGAGAGTGAAATTTAAATTTTGATCTTTCCCTTTTCCCTTTTAATATATCTTAGGAGCGTTAAGAGATAAATCCTCTTTTGCTAATCAGGGACTAGTGTTTCTTTTTATTTGTCATGTTCGCAGGGAAATGGATGAGTCAGAGAAGTACATTGCTTCAAACTGTCTGAAACTGAATTAAATGCATCAACAAGGAGAGGAAAGGTAATATTTTAGAACGATTCTAATCATCTGTAAATAAATCAGAAGCGATATTTTTTTTAAACTTAAGACAGGAAGAATCAATTAACATTTGCAGCGTAAATGTTAAATTAGATATTGATGTTTCATTTGATGAGTTATTGCTCATTAAATCTTCAATAATCAGACAAGAGAAAAGCATACATTTTTGAAAAGAGAAATAAAGAAATTCACACGTACACACATATATGTATAGACCAGTGGCCTAGCCAAGGGGGGATAGGGGGTGTGGTGGAGTGAAAACAGCAGTAAAATATAATTTTGAGACTGTTTCCATGGGAAGACCACACAAGTGGACAGTAAATTAGAAGAGGCGCCAGGCAATGGACAGTCTGGACACTATAGCACAATGAACTGTCAACGTTAAAATATTTATGGCCGAAAATGATATGCAAATTTGGCGGGGTATATTCCCCAATGTCACACCTACATGTCCGGGATTCGACGAGGGGATGCATTAATTCCCCGATACGAACAAATCAGAAACTCCAGCCAATGATGTAAGAGGGGGTAAGAAAAAAAGGAAACAGCCCCGTGGGAGAGAAAAAAGACGACAGGTCGAGTGTGCTCTAGAGAAGCAGAAGAGAGTTTGGAGAAGGTGTGAACGGGCTTAAAAATCAGTGTGTGCTTCGAATCAGTGTGATGAAGTTGTGTTCAAAAATAAAAAAGGAATGAGTGTTGCTTGGTGATGGCTTAAGAGAAAGAAAGCGGTTCCAATAGTGCACGCGTCGATCGTGTCCTGTGTAAAGATGGCTACCTCATCATAATGGTGAATATCCAAACGATTTATTTACTCTTGGTGTTTCAAACCTTTTGTGGATACCCCTTATCCTCCAAAACCACATCTCCCCCAGACATGTTATGATTTTAAAATTATTTCAATATCGTCTTTTAATTAATATTATTGGAATGACTAAGAATAAATGGAATTTATTTGCAGTTCATAGAGTCTTTAGTTTTTTTTTAGTGTTTAGGTGTATGTCAATCATTTTCCTTTTTTCAGCGTAATCCTAGGAGTACTTGCCAGGCAGGTTATGCGCGGCACAGTACCACTGTACGATCATCTTTGGCCTTAGTTTTCATCAAATTTTAATCATAACAAAATCAAAAACCACCACATAATGGTGCCGTAGAAAAAAGGCAATTTTATGTACTCCTAGTAACTAAAATGATATTTAAATTAATAATAATAATAATAATAGTAATAATAAATATATATATAGTAGATTTTTCAAAAATAAAACAAAGTCTGGGAGAGAAATTATGCATCATAATAACGAGGTTACTATCTTGTTTCTCAGTTTCAAAAAAAAAAAAAAAACATGCATTGATATTCTTTGAATATTTTATTTGTGTTTTGTAAGTGTAAATATACTGCTGCAAAAAAATATACGACAGAACTTTGATTTTAAAGGTGACAAAGAAGGTATTTTTGTTAAAACAATTAATTTCTCTAATAGAAAGAATGTTTTGAATAAGATAGTTTATAGTCATACCAACATATTGACGTATGGAAAGAATAAAATGAATAAAATTAAGTAAATAAATAAAATAAATAAATAAATATTTTGTTGATGGAATATTATGCAACAATCAGTAGAACTGAACAATTGAATTAGTTGTTGCTTAATATGTATGTATTCATGTACAATATTTTTCATTTATGTGTATGTTGAAAGTGTCAAAGTGCATTTTGTATATGTATAAGGTAACGGAACATATAGTGTTAAAATAGGTAAAATAGTATCTGTAAATATTTAAAGTAAAAAAAAAAAAAATGGGTCGTCCCAGAGTTAGACAGGATTCGCCAGAGTCTCTTAGGAATCGAAATACCAAAAGTTCGGCACAAAGCCAGCATAACAAAACGCCAGACACGGGACTAATCCCTCTATTGCCCCGATATTCGGCCGATAGTCTGAAGAACCCAAATCGATTTTTCAGCGAATTTGAAAACGTAGCTGCTTTCACCGATTGGTCAAATGAGCAGAAAGGCATAATTTTAAAGACATGCCTCAAAGATAAGGCAAAAGCATTTATACTAGGTCTAAAAGAGACGAAAGACGGAAACAATTACGAATACCTGAAAAAAGCGATTCTCCAAAGATTTAGGGAAATAAAATCAGCTTCGGAAGTTCACGCGGAATTTAATGCAATTAGGCAAACCCCGAAAACATCGATTATACAACTAAGGGACATAATTTCTGAAAAGACTGAAGCATTTTTAGGGATCGATAAGCCGTCAGAGGAAACAGATAGGATAAAGAACCACATCATGCTCGCGAAATTCACGGAAGCAGTACGTCCGGAAATTAGAAGAGAAATTTTAAAAGAAAACATAAAACACTTTGACGAGGCGGTTGAGTTGGCAATCAGGCTGGAGAGAATTTTTAATGAAGAAGAGGACATAAACAATATTGAAGTACAGAAATCAGACGCTACTGGTCTATTGAAGGACTTAGAAATCGCGCAATTAAAAGATAAAATAAAAGAGTTTGAGAGTAAAATTCAGGCACTCGAGACTTCTCAAGTGAATGAAAAATCCAATCCATTGAAATCATGCTCATTTTGTAAAAAACAAAATCACACAGACACAGACTGCTGGTGCAATCCCCGAAATAGAAGGCAACCAGTTAATCAACATAATAGTAGTTATAAACAAGTTGCAATTATCTGCCATATATGCGGAAAGTCGAACCACTCCGCTCAGACATGCTGGGAAAGAATTCCCGCGGACGGTCGACAGCAACCAAATTTCCGCAGAACGAACAACAATGGAAACAGGGACTATAAGAATTTAAACTCATACAGGGGTCCCAGAGGCAACAGATAAATAATAATCAGAGGTTGGGATCCCATAGAACGAAACTCGAGGCTACCAAAGTAAATATTGACCATAAAAACAAAAATAAAAATCAAACGATAGAAGCACAAAATAGTACGAAAGAAATAAATGATAATAAACACAAACAAGAGAACCATAGGTATATAATGTCGGTGAGTGACAACGAGCAAAATGTAATTAAATTACCACTAGTAACGCTTAACATTGGGGATGAAGAATATGCTGCACTCATTGATTCAGGAGCAGGAATTAGTTTAATAAATAACGAAATATTTGAAGGAATAAAAAGTAAAATAAAAATAAACTTTATTTCCAGACAGGTAACAATAAAATCTGTGACACAACAAACTGTACCTTTTCTAAAGGCCGTGAAGTTTTCATTTAAAATAGGGCATAAAAAATGCAATAACACCTTTTTCGTGGCAAACTTCGCAATGAACCCACAATACCCAATCATATTAGGTTACGACTTCATGATTAATAATAAAGTAATTTTAAATACGAAACAAAATAGCATAACAATAAATAATGAAGAAATTCCAATTAATAAATCAGAGACCAAAAATACGGAGCTAAGTGAAGAAAATGATAAGACGGAGGAGATTAATAATTTCATTCGAATAGCACGGAAAGTACTGATTCCGCCCGCGGACACAAAAGTAGTGAATTTAAAAACAGATCGACCTATTGAAAAGCAACAAAATGAAAGCAACATTCAAGTCATACCCAAATTCCAAAAGGAACAGATATGCATCATCCAATAAAAAACAGATAAGTCGTTACAAATGATTTTCGAAAATAACACCAACACCACGAAACATTTACAAAAAAACATGAAAGTCGCGAAAATCATAGAACCGCAGAACGTTCGGCAGATAAGGGAGTCATCACAAGATGCAGAAGTAGGAATGAATTATTCTTCACAAACAACTAATGATAGGGACAATATCCTAAACTGGAGAAAAAAGGAATTCGAAGAGGCGACTTTTGATTTAGATCATTTACCGGAAGACCAACAGCGTATATTTCAAAAAATGCTACAAGAAAACTATCAGGTATTCTCTACCTCTTATAAAACATTAGGTGTTACAGACGCTGTGAAACCGCAAATTAAATTAGCCCACAATTACCCAATCCAATGTAGACCGTATCCAATACCGCAAAACATGAAAACGCTCGCAGACCGCGAAATAGACGAGCTATTAGAAGCGGGTATACTCGAACCATCCGACGGGGGTTACGCGTTCCCAATAATCTTTGTTAGAAAGCAAACAAGTGAGGAAAATAAAACCCCTAAATACCGAATGGCGACAGATTTTCGATTATTAAATAATATCACTGAACCTTATAAAACGTATATCCCACATATTGAAGATATCTTACAAGAAGTTGCCGGATTCAAATGGTACACGACTATGGATCTTCAATCTGCGTTTTTTCAAATAGCGTTACCGGAGGCAGAGCGAGAGAAATGTGCAATAATTACCCACCGAGGAAATTTTAGACACACGAGACTACCCTTTGGCTTGCGAAACAGCGCCAGTTATTTCAGCCAACTCATGAATACGGTGCTGGGAGGTATGAGAGAAACGAAGATAAATTTCTACCTAGACGATATAATTATACCAGCTAATTCCCTCGAAGAATTACGGGAAAAAATGACTTTAATATTCCAAAAGCTCAAACAGTTTAATTTAACATTGGACCCGTCAAAAATCAAAATAGCCCGAAAAAGTATCACATGTTTAGGATTCCAAGTGGACGAAGTAGGGATTTCCCCAGACCAAAAAAACATCGTAAAAATCACAAAATTTAAAACCCCTAAGTCAGTTAAGGAGATTCAATCATTTTTAGGGATGACAAATTACTTCAGAACGATTATTCCACAATATTCCCAAATTATTGCACCGATTGTGCAGCTCACAAGAAAGACCAAAAAATTTGAATGGTCGGAAGAGTGTCAGGCGAGTTTCGCGAACATACAACAGATCATTTTAGAAAAACCAAGAATTACCAAAATTGATTTTGCAAAACCATTCCTGTTAGCAACCGATGCATCCAACACGGCCATTAATGGTATTTTAATGCAGGATCGGCCAGAAGGCAGAACACCAGTCAAATTTTTTAGCAGATTTTTAAAAAATGCGGAAAAACGATACTCATCTCTTAAACTGGAACTAATGGCAATTTATGAAGCGGTGAGACATTTTCGCAATTATTTATGGATCCATGAGTTTGTATTAATTAGTGACGCGAAATCATTGAAATACCATTTAGATCTAACGCAGCAATCCGATATCACCGCAAGGTGGCTATTATTTTTAAGTGAATTTACGTTTAAATTTCAACATATAAAGGGTGAGGAAAACCCCGCGGATTATTTGTCCCGATACATCTTACAAGAAGAACAGGTAAATAACATAACGGCACAAATCTTCGAAGGGAAGAAGGATTTAACGACCGAAAAAATAAGACTAGAACAACAAAAGGATGTATTATTGAACAAAATAATACCACACGTCCGCGAAAAAAACCCCTAAAAGTCCTAAGTTCAAAAATTACTATCTCGATACACATGGAATTCTTCGTTATAGGGAAAAAGCCACGCGAGAGAGGGCAGGAATAGATTTAATCGTGATCCCTCAATCTTTAAAACAGTCCGTAATCAAAATTGCACACGCAACACATTTCGGCAGACAAAAAACGATAGACTTTATTAAAAAATATTACACTTGGGGCAACTTATTTGACGACTTAAAGACGTTCATCGATAACTGTCACAGATGTGCGCAATTCAAAAACAGGCACATTTCCGCTACGGCGAGACAAAAAATGGACCGAGCAACAATGCCAGGAAAATTCCTCCATATTGATATTGTTGGGAAGCTGCCTCGCAGTGTCAGAGGCAATTGTTTTTTTTTCTCGATAATTGATAGTTTCTCAAGGTATATAGAATTATTTCCATGTAGAAAAATCACTGCAGATCAAATAGTTCAATGTTTACAAAGTTATTTTTCTCGTTTTGGGCTTCCAGATACGATTATATCGGATAACGGACCTCAATTTAGATCAAAGGAATTAAAAAGTTTTTTAAAATCTCTCAATATAGAGAGTCGTTTTTCGTCGATCTACCACCCACAATCGAATGGGACGGTAGAACGCGCACAAGGCACGCTTCAGCAGTGTATTCGATGCATAGCAGAGAACACTTTTGAATGGGAAGATGCAAGTGTATGGGCGCAGCTCTATTACAACGCCTCTAAACACAGGGCGACGAATTTTCCGCCGGCGTTACTATTTCTGGGTCGTGACATTAAAATACCCCTGGACATTACAACTGACGTACAGGGACAAAATATTTTCGAATCAGAATGGTCCCAGGAGGAACTACAAATATTTGTGGACAAATTAATTAAGCAGAATTTAAATAACAGACAACAGGCCTGGATATTTCAAGAAAAAGCGGCTAAACCGCAGAACTTAGAAAAACCAGCTAAACATACTCCAATCCATATAGGGGATTTGGTATACATGAGAAATATGCACAAGAAGTGTAAATTTGACCCCATTTTTACCGGCCCTTATAGGGTAATGAAACTATTTCGTAATAATAATTTGTTACTTAAAGAGGTGAATAAACCTCATGTAGAAGAGAAAAAAGTGCATAAAAACCTCATTTTTCGGGTAAAACCCCAGACACAAGAAACAGACTCTGACGAGTCAAAAACCCCCACCCATGCTTATTGGTTACGCAACCGCTCCCGGAAGGGGCGAGAAACAGCACAAACATAAGAAAAAAAAAAAAAAAAAAAGGGTTCTTACCAGCGGCCGAGTTGTGCGTCCAGAGTGTTGATTTTCATGATTGTTGATTTTCAATTGCGTAAGTAGCTGATTAACTGATTGGGATTTCTGTGAAAGGAAAACCGAACACCAGAATTACAAAACTGATAGGAAAAAAGAAAAACGCGACCTGGAAGGCAATTGAATTTAGCTAATCATAACAGTAATAATAATAAGAATCATAATAATAATGGCATGATATATAATAAAAAGGGATATCCCGTGTAACCTTGTGCACTGCAGAAAAGCTAAGCTGAAAATGAAGGAAATATTAACAACAACAACCAAAAAAAAAGACAAAAAAAGAGACGGACAAAATATAATAATGTTAATAATAATAGCAAGCAATAAGACAACAGGCATACACATACATATATATATAATAAAAAAAAAAAACGAAAACAAAAGTTAGCAATGCATCAGCTGGTGTTGTCGTTTGGCTTTTGCTGTTGGTAAACAAACCGGCAGGGAGTCATTCCCATGGGGGCGAGTCGTTCGTTCGTATTTGCGGCGAGTCGTTCGTTTGGATGTCACGCATAGGATGCAAGAGAAGGGCAACATGAGAAGACAAAATATGCATATAAATAAATACCGGACATACAGTTATAGGCGAGACAAATACATAGTACAGTAATTTTACTAATCAAATTTTAATTAATACAAGTTAGAATAAAATTATTGAGTTGCGTCACCAGAGTACCTGGGACGGAAAGCTGCAGATTTCCCCTTGGATTTTGGTACTTATCGGGCAATTGCAGGCAATAGCCACGATGAGTAAGACGCGCTCTAGAATAATTGTAGACTCTATTCATTTTAAAGTAAACATAAGGATTTCACATAATAATAACCTATCAGACCGCATGGACTTGACATGCAGAACGTCTCTTTACAAAATAATGCGTAAGAATAGTAACGTTAAGTTTGTTTCTCTTTACAAAATTACAGTTAACAGGGCGGCATAAGCTTCATTAACAAAATAATTAAATAACAATCACTTACCTCTACGCGACGTTGACATCCTAAAAGAACACAGGCGAAACATGTGCCGAGTCACTCCTCGCGCCGTAGATAAACCGGTTGCAGCACGAGTTGAGTCGTCAAGCTACAGTTTCCCCCATTTCCAAACGCGCGGATGTATTGTACGCAGTGAAAAACCGGAAATTTCAACCATGAGTCCCGATTGTCAAGCGACAAACAGTTTCGCAGCCGGAAGGATCTGCTTAAAAGGAATACAAGAGGAGAGAGGGTAGTTCCAGAACGCACGGGTTTAGCAGTGAAACTCTTTTACAGGTAGAGACGCGGGAATTTAGAAATAAATTGAATGAATAAATAAGAACGCATCGATGATTATGGCTAGATACTTTTGAACAGTTGTACGTGAGGTTTACCGTATAAATAAAAGGGTGTGCAATATAGGAATGAATCCCCTGTCTGAGAAAAATATATAAAAAAAAAGAAAAAAAAATTAAGAATAAATTAAAAAAAAAAAAGGGGGAAGGAAAACGAGTATTTTTTTTTATATACAGATATATATATATGTGTAACAAGGGATAGACACACATGATAGTGTATGTTAGTCTTAATAGATATATATCCATCTCTAATAATATAAATATGGTACATGTTGGTACAGAATGTGTGATTAAACATAATAATATGTATACAATCCCATTGGTGTACAATATATTATTTTGAAGAAATTGAGAAACAAGATACAAAGGTAACTCATTAATGCTATTAATGCAAAGTGGTTCGGAAACATTATCGATACTGCCAGATTTAACAAAATCTGACAAAGCAAAGCCGCATAGGAAAACGAAAATGTTCACGTGAAACCACAAAATGCTTGAGACACAACGGGAGAACAAATGTATCACAACTGAGACTTTCGCCGTGTGTAGCTACGCGTGATGGACTATTGTGTATGGACTAAACTCCAACTACTAAACGGTAGAACGTAGCACATAATTAGCTACGTATGATGGACTATATCGCATGGACTATACAGGACAAGTGCCGAATTTTAAAACGTAGCACATGTGTAGCTACGTGTAATGAACTAGTGACTGTGGACATTGAATATTTTTTTTCTTGTTTTTTTTATGTACACGGGGAAGAGATGTGGTGGAGTGAAAACAGCCGTAAAATATAATTTTGAGACTGTTTCCATGGGAAGACCACACAAGTGGACAGTAAATTAGAAGAGGCGCCAGGCAATGGACAGTCTGGACACTATAGCACAATGAACTGTCAACGTTAAAATATTTATGGCCGAAAATGATATGCAAATTTGGCGGGGTATATTCCCCAATGTCACACCTACATGTCCGGGATTCGACGAGGGGATGCATTAATTCCCCGATACGAACAAATCAGAAACTCCAGCCAATGATGTAAGAGGGGGTAAGAAAAAAAGGAAACAGCCCCGTGGGAGAGAAAAAAGACGACAGGTCGAGTGTGCTCTAGAGAAGCAGAAGAGAGTTTGGAGAAGGTGTGAACGGGCTTAAAAATCAGTGTGTGCTTCGAATCAGTGTGATGAAGTTGTGTTCAAAAATAAAAAAGGAATGAGTGTTGCTTGGTGATGGCTTAAGAGAAAGAAAGCGGTTCCAATAGTGCACGCGTCGATCGTGTCCTGTGTAAAGATGGCTACCTCATCATAATGGTGAATATCCAAACGATTTATTTACTCTTGGTGTTTCAAACCTTTTGTGGATACCCCTTATCCTCCAAAACCACATCTCCCCCAGACATGTTATGATTTTAAAATTATTTCAATATCGTCTTCTAATTAATATTATTGGAATGACTAAGAATAAATGGAATTTATTTGCAGTTCATAGAGTCTTTAGTTTTTTTTTTAGTGTTTAGGTGTATGTCAATCATTTTCCTTTTTTCAGCGTAATCCTAGGAGTACTTGCCAGGCAGGTTATGCGCGGCACAGTACCACTGTACGATCATCTTTGGCCTCAGTTTTCATCAAATTTTAATCATAGCAAAATCAAAAATTACCACAGGGGGGCCAAAACACCCATGAGGAATTTTTTGCCATACAAAATGTATACTCTTCCCTCCCTTATCACACACATGCATACATATGTGCGAGTTGCAGTAGTCGTAACACCACCATTATGAACAATTTCTAGCTACGCCACTCGTATAGGTATATGTACACAGAGAGAGAGAGAAAGAGAGAGCTGTGTGTGTATGGGGCGGCTTTGAGACGGGAGAAATGGGGGATGGGGGGAATACCATTTGCATTATTAATAAATTTAGATGAAAAGAAATGTTTAAAAATTCCAATTTCTATCAGTTGTCTTAGAGTTTGATAGAGCGTATCGGCTTTCGTTTTCAAGAGGTTATGACTCAGGGTCTAAATTTAATAAAAAGCAATTAATATATCTTCCCAGGAGCCCTTGTCTCACAGACGATACACTGTAATACATTTAGTAGCTTGGCCATTGAGTTCTAGTGGCCGAAATAATCCGCAAAAGCCATTTTATTCAATAGTATATTATGAATTTTTATTGTTATAAATTGAATGAGTCTTTTTTTATGAGCTCCGAAGGTTATATATGTTTAAAATTATTAAATGATTTATTGAGTATATTTCCTGTCGTTGATACAAGTACTTATTGAAAATTAGATACTACTAATTTAGAAAACATGAATACTTCGGACTTTCGGAATTAGTGAGAATTTTAATTTCACTTCTGAGCTATTGAAATCACATTATTATTTTTTCATTAATGTATAAGAGGGACGTTCATTTTTTTTCACAAAAATATTTAGAGTTCTGCAATTTTTTTGAATGAATCTAAAAAATCAGTGGTGCTTGCAGAATACCAGCCATTTATTTCTAGGTGAAAATTTTCACATTTTTCCAAACATAAAAAAATAAAGAAATTGAGTAATAATAATTAAAAGAGTATTTAAGAATTACATGTCTTCATACATGTTTTTCTTATTGTTGTTTATTCATTTTTACTCTTTTACGATCTTAGCTTAAGAATTTTGAGAGCAGTGAAGATTTGTCAGGAAATTAGTCACCAAATGTTTATTAATATCATTATTATTATAATTAGAAACGCAACATTCTGCAGTAAGTTTCATTTACTGATGCACATAATAGATAGCCGTCCCAAAAATATACAATATTAAACATTTATTTTTTTTTAAATTATGCTTAACCTGACTAAAAGGAAGTTCTATAAAACATCCTATCAATCATCACGCGCGTTTTAAAATTCATTTACTATTGTAATTTTACCCTATCCGTGTTAAATAAGTGCAAGCTATCCTTTGTGCAAGCTTTTGTCATGGTTATATAAATGAAACTTAATTTATTTTATGGCCTTTTTAACTTTATCATTCACCACATATAATGCATAAAAGAATTACTGCAATATGAAAACACTTGAAGCCTCGCTTTTTATTTTCTCTCCCAGCACGTTATATGTTATTGAGCACGCGGGGTTTCATGAATAGGCACAGAAATCGTATATCAGAGTTTATCTTGTCACATGTTTTTTATTTTGTTAGGACCGAAAGCACTCTTTTTATTCGCATAACTTTTATTATTCTCTTTTTTTTGGCAGAAATTTCCGCACAAAATAAGTTATTTCCTTTCATTTTGTTGCAATTTTCTTTCATTATTATACGAAGCAAAAATTTATTTCTTCGTCCTTTTTTATGGGCGATAGTAAGCGAAAAATTATTGAAGCTCAAAAATGGGGAATACATTTTACTCTTCCGTGCTTACTGTGTTTTTTATATTTAATTTATGGGGATGGTGTAGTTTCTAAAAGTAAATTCAATTAAAATGCAAATTATATTGCCTTTAATTTTTGTTTTTATTATTTAAGTTACGTACTGTTCTAAATTAACTTTAATACCTTCTCAAAAACACATTATGTATTATTTTAAATATGTTTTATATCCCAAAAACTATGTACTGTTTATTTCTCACTTTTTCAAAAGTAGTGTAACTATTCATGCGAAGTTTTAGCAATGTTTCATTTCATTATCATTTTGTTTCCCCAGAAATTCTTTGTTCTCTTACTTGAAGGGAAAAAAAAACACATTTTAAAATTATAAATGTAAAAGAACTGAACGAAATATTTTTTGTCTTTTTTTCAAAATAACGGTTTACCTAAGAAGAAAATTTTGTTTTACAGTCGAAATTAGTGCATCAATAGTACACAGTTTGACGCATATTTATTAATAATAATGATGTAAAACACCCCTCCCCAGACAGCACATAAGCTTAAATCAAGCTTGACATTTCTTTGAATTTGACGTATTAATGCAAGCTTGACAGTTCAACTCATTTTAAGCTGGCAGCAAACTTGCAGGAGTCAAGTTGAATTGTCAAGCTTAAATACAGCTTGATTTAAGCTTGACAAGTGATACTTGCTTGATTTTAGCTTTCAATGTGCGCAGTGTGAGAAGGGAATGGTGAATCTGTGAAAGGGAATGGACATTACTTGTCTAGCGTCCTCAAATTTGCTGAAAGTTCGTATAAGATGTGTTTTATTTTATTAACAGTGCCATATTACCGGTAGGGCAAACGGGGCAACTGCCCAGGGCCTACAGATTTCAGGGCCCAATAATCATACATCTTACACTTTTGTAGTTTTAAAATAAAATTACAATGGATAAAAAAATTCAGAAGTTAAATAATTTTTTTAATTATAAAGTAAAGAACAATGAAAATAATTCAAATTTACAATTGTGTAAATTAATTTAAACTTATTTTTAATTCTTCGAAATGCCCATATCGATATAGCATACCAATTTGTAGGAAAATAACTAACCACATTTGTAAAGAGAATTTTCAGGGTTAAAAAATAGCAAAATTTTTCAATTATTTGTTATTTTAAGAAATATTTACAAAAATGACTAAAGTGTTTGTATTCCATACATGTTAGCAACTGTGATATAGCATTTCGAAGTAACGTTTAACAATCTGTTTCTTCAGATTACTTAACACAAAATTTGTGTTAAGTAAGTAAACATATTCTATATATCCGAATATGGAAATTCTTCAAAATAAAATACAATTATACTACGAAATTGATTTCAAAATCAGTCGTTTGTCTCGATTTTGGCCAGCAGTATTGCTCATGAGTGTTGCGGTACTGAAAGTTTTAAAACGTGTGCTGCTCTTAAGTTTATATTATGTTTATTTCCCTATTAGTAGAGTCTCTAAATCACCATTGTTTTAATTTTGATGCATCCCATGGAAAAATAAAAGAAACAAATAACACATCGCCCACTTATCAATCTGGCGATAAAACGGCGTGATAAGTCACTTCAAACTTTAGTCATATCTGCGTGAAGCTTAGTAGCTGAACGGATAGCGAGCTGGACTCCCAACCGAAAGGTCCCGGGTCCTATTATAGCCACGAACACTCGATGGAAACAGATTAAATTAAATTGAAATTTCAGCGTAGAGGGGGAAAATGCGTGGCAAAGTAAAATATGTGGGGCGAGTACGCCGACCGGCGCCCCGTGTATTTAGGAAATTTTTTAAGCTTGAAATTAAGCTTGAAATGTCAAGCTTAATGCAAGCTGGGCAAGTGTAAACTAGAACACTTGATTCAAGCTTGCATTAAGCTTACACGCTTGAAATTTTCAAGCTTAATTCAAGCTTATTGACTTGATAAATCAAGTTCTCTGCAAGTTTGATGCAAGTTTGCTGTGCTGTCTGGGCCCCACCTCAGCAGATGGATGGAATTAAATTGGAATAGATAGTTACAACTATTATTATTCGATATCAAGCTTTTGAAAGGACTTTAGCGGTAAACTATCAGAATTTTTACCACAAAAAAAGTTAATATAATTCTTTAAATTTTTGAAATCGCCCTAATAGTTTTTATTTAACAGTAAGTACAAAAACAAGAAATAACTTTTCGCCCGAGATACCTTTTAAATCTTTATATGGTTTACTCTTCTAATATATATATGTATATATATATATATATATATATATATATATATGTGTGTGTGTGTGTGTGTGTGTGTGATAACATGACACGAAAATAAATAGTATCACATAGAAATGCAGGGTCGGAAATGTCGTCTCCATGTACCTATTAATAATCACTTTGGAAGAAGTGTTGAAGTGTGCATCTGATTTCTTAGCCACGTTTCATAAATAAATGCCTTTCCTCAGACAATTTCATAACTGTAATGAAAGAAACTAATCTGACATAAACAATTTTATCAAGTGCAAACGGTGAAAGTGGGATTAGTTTTTGAAAAAACATGTTCGGAAAGTTTACTATCATCTTCTCAAGTAATTATTAGCAGGTACATGAACATGATGTTACCGACACCGCATTGCTATGTGACTCTGAACCGTCTCTGTACCCCCTACACCCACCGGAGTTTGTGAGTTTGGTAGCGTGTCATCCTGTATGCATATATATATATATATATATATATATATATATATATATATATCCCATGCACAGCAAGAGAGCTCGGTAAAAAGTCGGCTGACTATCTATTTTATCGGCTTGTAGTAGGCTGTTTTTCTCTAACTTAAGTAGAACGTCCACTGGAACTCACCTCCCAACGTCGGATTCATCCATCGCATTCAAACGTTAGGAGATGACCCATATGACCTCCCATAAGAAGTTCTCGGTCTGAAATCCATTCCGCACGTCGTACCAAGGTTAAGGTGTCCAAACGTCCCCATTTTCCGGGGACAGTCCCCATTTTCAGGACGTTTTTCAAATTGTCCCCAGAATGTAAAAATGGAACTGGGGACAATTTTTAATTATTGCATTGTTTTTCAATTAAATTACTGTTAATTATTGTATTAATTATAAATGTCCCCAGTTTTGTTGTCAGAAGAGGGGACATGTCCCCAATTCTGCCTACAAAAATCTGATCTACAAAAAAGTTTTCCAAGGTCCATGGAAAACTATTGCAGGACTATTTGCAGATGGCGCTGACAGTTTACCCGCCATTTCTATTGTTTAGCTTTTCCCCAGGACTGCTTCGTCATTCTGTGACGTAGTCGAGTCCCCGTTCCCGTTCGTGTTTCTTCTTTTGTTGGCGCGTCAAGCTAGTCAAAATTAATCCTGGTAAGTAAATAGTTATAAATTTATATTCCTTGTTGTATTAGTTTTCATATTATAGGTCACGAATTAAACTTGGTCTTTAAATAGCGTATTAAGTATTTAACTTTAATCGGCTCTATAAAAGTTATCGAAAGTTACGTTATGTTCTTGTGCAGCTGCACTTGCCTCCATTACTGTGTTTCTTATTTTGGATTAATGTGTATATAGGTAGAATCGCGGTATGCGAACAAATTGTTGGGAAATCGTCCGGAGACGCGTAGAATCGCTCGGGGAATCCTCGGGATATCGTCCGGGACACGCAGAATCGCTCGGGGAATCCTCGGGAAATCGTCCGGAGACGCGCAGAATCTCTCCGGCCGGGGATTTCTTGCTGCTTCGGATATCTATATAAATAAAATTAGACTTTTGTCTGTACATTTCTTGGAATTCAAAAATTTTGCGATTTCTATCCGTTTCAAGCACCCTGGAATTCGATGCGACCCTCAAAAAAAAGTTTGTCTGTATGTCATTCTGTCATTCTGTCCTTCTGTCATTCTGTCATTCTGTCCGTGACGCTTTTTTGTTTAAGCATCACGTAAAAACGACTGAAGCGAATGATATGAAATTTGGTGTCATGATAGGTGGTCACTCAACTTAAAAAACACACGTCCAATTTTTAAAAAATCCTGATTGGATTTTGAGATTTTGCGAAAATCCTTTCAAACTGCGTAAATTTGTGTTCAAGCATCACGTAAAAACGACTGAAGCGAATGATATGAAATTTGGTGTCATGATAGGTGGTCACTCAACTTAAAACATAGGCGTCGAATTTTTAAAAAATCTTGATTAGATTTTCAGATTTTGCGAAAATCGTTTCAAACTGCGTAAATATGTGTTCAAGCATCACGTAAAAACGACTGAAGCGAATGATATGAAATTGGGTGTCGTGATAGGTGGTCACTCAACTTAAAACACACGCGTCCAATTTTTAAAAAATCCTGATTGGATTTTGAGATTTTGCGAAAATCCTTTCAAACTGCGTAAATTTGTGTTCAAGCATCACGTAAAAACGACTGAAGCGAATGATACGAAATTGGGTGTCATGATAGGTAGTCACTCAACTTAAAACATACGCGTCGAAATTTTAAAAAATCTTGATTGGATTTTGAGATTTTGCGAAAATCATTTCAAACTGCGTAAATTTGTGTTCAAGCATCACGTAAAAACGACTGAAGCGAATGATATGAAATTGGGTGTCATGATAGATGCTCACTCAACGTAAAACATAGGCGTCGAATTAAAAGAAATCTTGACTAGATTTTGAGATTTTGCGAAAATCATTTCAAACTGCGTAAATTTGTGTTCGCACATCACGTAATAACTGCAAAGGTGAAAAAATGATATTTGGTGAAATGATAGGTGGTCACTCACCTTAAACTATAAGCATCTAATTAAAAAAAATTGATCAGATTTCGAGATTTTGCGAAAATCGTTTAAAACTGAGTGCATCTTTGTTCTCGCATTAAGTAATAATGACTAAAGCGAATGATATGAAATTTTATCACATGATAGATGGTTGCTCAACATAAACTATAGGAGTCCAATTTTTTAAACATTTTTTTTAGATTTTGAGATTTTGTGAAAATTCTCTCAAAATACGTTAAATGATGATTTCTTCAAACTTCACGTAATAACGACTAATACGAATGACACGAAATTTAGTGATACGATAGGTAGTTGCTAATCTTAATTTATAGGCGTTGAATTTTAAAAATATTTTTATTACATTTTGAGATTTTGCGAAAATCGTTTTAAAATGCTGAAAATTGTTCCAGCATCACGAAATAAAGACTGCAGGGAATGAAACGAATTTGGGTGACATGATAGGTTGTCCCTCAACTTAAATTCTAGGCTTCCAATTTTTCAAAATGTTGATTAAATTTTGAGATTTTGCGAAAATTATTTCAGTATGTGTAAATATTCATTCGAGCATCCCATAATTACGACTAAAGCGAATCAAATGGTATTACTTAGTTACTCTCTAACCTGTAATATTTTAACAATACATAAAAATTATAACTTTACTTTGGCAACATACTACATTCATTCTGTGTACTCCTACAATGCTGACGAAAGTTCTTGCTTTTTGGAAATTTGCATTCACTAACCCGTCAAGGACGGGTACTTCAGCTAGTATACATATATATATATATCTATATAAATAAAATTAGACTTTTGTCTGTACATTTCTTGGAATTCAAAAATTTTGCGATTTCTATCCGTTTCAAGCACCCGGGAATCCGATGCGACCCTCAAAAAAAAATTTGTCTGTCTGTCATTCTGTCATTCTGTCATTCTGTCCGTGACGCTTTTTTTGTTTAAGCATCACGTAAAAACGACTGAAGCGAATGATATGAAATTTGGTGTCATGATAGGTGGTCACTCAACTTAAAACATAGACGTCAAATTTTTAAAAAATCTTGATTGGATTTTGAGATTTTGCGAAAATCCTTTCAAACTGCGTAAATTTGTGTTCAAGCATCACGTAAAAACGACTGAAGCGAATGATATGAAATTGGGTGTCGTGATAGGTGGTCACTCAATTTAAAACATAGGCGTCCAATTTTTAAAAAATCCTGATTGGATTTTGAGATTTTGCGAAAAAACTTTCAAACTGCGTAAATTTGTGTTCAAGCATCACGTAAAACCGACTGAAGCGAATGATATGAAATTGAGTGACATGATAGGTGGTCACTCAACTTAGAACATAGGCGTCGAATTAAAAAAAAAAATCTTGACTAGATTTTGAGATTTTGCGAAAATCATTTCAAACTGCGTAAATTTGTGTTCGCACATCACGTAATAACTGCAAAGGTGAAAAAATGATATTTGGTGAAATGATAGGTGGTCACTCACCTTAAACTATAAGCAACTAATTAAAAAAAATTGATCAGATTTCGAGATTTTGCGAAAATCGTTTAAAACTGAGTGAATCTTTGTTCCCGCATTAAGTAATAATGACTAAAGCGAATGATATGAAATTTGGTCACATGATAGATGGTTGCTCAACATAAACTATAGGTGTCCAATTTTTTAAACTTTTTTATTAGATTTTGAGATTTTGTGAAAATTCTCTCAAAATACGCTTATATTTCTTCAAACATCACGTAATAACGACTAATACGAATGATACGAAATTTAGTGATAGGATAGGTAGTTGCTAATCTTAATTTATAGGCGTTGAAATTTTAAAATATATTGATTACATTTTGAGATTTTGCGAAAATCGTTTTAAAATGCTGAAATTTTGTTCCAGCATCACGAAATAAAGACTGCAGGGAATGGAACGAAAATGGGTGACAGGATAGGTTGTCACTCAACTTAAATTCTAGCCTTCAAAATTTTTCAAAAATGTTGATTAGATTTTGAGATTTTGCGAAAATTATTTCAATATGCGTCAATATTCGTTCGCGCATCACATAATTACGACCAAAGCGAATGAAATGATATTACTTAGTTACTCTCTAACCTGTAATATTTTAAGAATACTTAAAAATTATAACTTCGCTTTCTTTACTTTGGCAAATACTACATCCATTCTGTGTACTTCTACAATGCTGACGAAAGTTCTTGCTTTTTGGAAATTTGCATTCACTAACCCGTCAAGGACGGGTACTTCAGCTAGTATATATATATATTAATATAGACGTCAGATTATTACCTTTTCTTCAAGAAACAAAACCGAAAAAAGTCAAATTACGAGACCTTGACCATTCTATCTACTTTTTATTGTCTGATAGTATATTTCTCTGTTTTAAATTAAAACTTACAAATGTAAAATACGAAGGTTATTTGAGAATCTGTATCTCAATATACTTGAGGCTGCGAACTACCCCATTTTGCCATATGAGATAGTGCAATACGGGATACAAACAGCTTTTCGCATAGTTCACAGTTCGCATAGTACATAGTTCGAACGTAAACATATCATCATCGTCGTCAATCAGCACACAAGCCATGAGTTCATTTGTTACATGCACTGAACTTGATTCACCCTTCTCCTTGTACTGATCCTGAATGTATATCGCTACAGTACTAGCATATAACATCTACATCGACTGTAT
This sequence comes from Cheiracanthium punctorium, assembly GCA_038373885.1. Taxonomy (NCBI): domain Eukaryota; kingdom Metazoa; phylum Arthropoda; class Arachnida; order Araneae; family Cheiracanthiidae; genus Cheiracanthium; species Cheiracanthium punctorium. The sequence continues at coordinate 33,520 of JAWZYV010017330.1, forward strand.
CTCTGTC
>JAWZYV010017331.1:0-52778 GCA_038373885.1 Cheiracanthium punctorium
GGGTCTTTTAAGTCGAGCGATGGCAACGGCTGCCCTTTTCTCAGCATTGGGAAAGGGTTGCGCCTCAAAGGGTTAAGTCCTTTCACTATAAACATTTTGTTCCTGAAACGGGTGAGCAGATTACCACCCATTTTCGCATATGGTCTGCACACGAGGCACGCTCAAGGAAGTTTTTTTAAAAAGTTTAGTTCCAAAAATGTCCACTAGGAGGCGCTTTGTATGGAAACTCAGCTCAAAAAGAGACTTTAATTGGCTAATAACTGTTCATAAACTATTGAATAAAGGTTGTAACTGTTTGTATGTCTTAAGTTAGCACTCTTGCATAATTAGCTTTTCTACAAAGCAGCATTATTACAAAGTTAAACTATGGGAAAAATAAAAATGGAATATATATATGTATTTTTTTTTATAAATAATTCCACATATATATCCCGAATGTCCCGAACGGGTTATTTAAATTTATAAAAAATAATTTTAAAAAATACATAAAAATTCTGTATCCGCCACTGCAGCAGTGGTCACAGAAGGGGAGTCATCTCCACCACACTGTGGCATGCGCAAGGGGGGAAGATTCGACACTCTCCCTTCTGTTGAAGAATTTTTAACAAAAAATCGATAACTTTTATTTTTTAATCTTCATCACTAAGATGACGCCTTTTAACATTTTTAAAGAAAGCTGTGTACACTGCTGCCACTGCGTATATTCAATGATGAGAAAAAGTTAAAGCTGCGCCAGTGCAACCTTCAGACTAAATAGACACCGTTTTATTCTTATTAATTGTCAATTTAAAAATCAAAGTTTTAATATTTTAAACGTTAACATTTTAAATACATTTGGAAAACAGAAAACGTGTGAATCAATGGCTATTTTTAGTTAATTGCTTTTCTTCTGTTTGGTGGCCAAAGAACGATCTTTTTATACTGGTTTGGTATAACTAGAAAATAAAGAAAATTATATAATAATAATAATTATTATTATTATTACTATTATTATTATTATTTTGAAAATTTGAGGACCCCAAAGACTGATCTTAATGTGCCTCGGGGTACAGTTCAAGGCTTTCGTCTTTTCTATAATCATTTTTGTGTTCATTGATATTTTGCCTAACTTTGCGCCGCTTGACTCATTTGTTGGTATATTCAGATTATCGTCATATAGAACTTTAAATGCTAACCTAACCTAAGAAGCATTCAATAATTTTCTTAAATCTCATTTCTTTCTATCTTCTTTATTTAAAAAAATATTTTTAAAAATTTAATCAAGACTGGTATGCTATAAACTGGAATTGAAAACTTTTGCAGAGATTTTGGAGAAAGAGTATACACAAACGCCTATGTACTTTCTGCTTTGTATTTTGATGGAGTGAAAAACTTTCATTTTCTTTATACAGATTATTAAATATTAAGTTGTAAAAATGATGATGAAAGTATGCTGTATCTCCATACTTTAAAAAAAAAATGCTGCCAAAAAGAAGAAAAAAATTATACGAAAATTTATTCAATTACGTGAACGTTTTGGAAAACACAGAGTTTTTGTTTTATAACAAAACTCTTTCATGTTGTAGCGAATTAATAATTAAATAAGAAAGATCAATAATGCTGTTTATCTTCATAGATAGCGATGAGACACAAAAAGCTGTTTTGTCGTTTCCTTTGATAAACCTATTTGCCCAAGCATATTGCTTACTTTCTCATCTACTCAAGTACCATTTGATTTAGTAATCAATCACCCAAAGCGACACCCTGAATGCAGCCCTACATCATATAGCTGTCAGCTTGTTGACCTGCCCTCAAGGAAGCTCAGAACTATTGATATCAAAACCATTTTGCATCGCTATTCTCCCATCCTAAAGTATTTTTTTTTTCTTTTCTTTTAAAGCTACTAGAAAAACCGGACTCATACAGACTCAAGCACGCAATATCACAAAAAAAAAAAAAAAAAAAAAACACGCATTATGATGCAATGTTTTTGTAATATGTTTTTAGACCTCCCAAAAATTTATCAAATGGCAATTCTTCCGTTATATGAAGGTGATGCTTTCCAAAACAAACGTGCAGATGCTCAACAGTTGTAGCTTTCATTAATACAATTAGATGAAAACTCACAATGCCAACACGTAGATAATCGCACATAGATAACTCCAACTGTGCTTCAAACTTTCAGCTATGCCGTCCAATAACTCAACACAAAACGAATCTTCGCTTTTTTTAATTATTTGTTGAATTCTTAATTCTGATTTGTTAGATTTCAGTTTCAAGCCCTACAATCCCCCCCCCCTTCCAAAAGAAAAGAAACGAATAAAATAAAATAAAATAAATAAGTAAAGTAAAATAAAATGAAAGGTCTATTGGAGATGGAGCTATTCGTGATCGATAGCAATGACTTCTTTGATTCTACTTCTATAACATACAGCACCTACCGCTTAAAAAAATTAGTGGCTAATAAAATCGGGCCCATAATCTTATCAAATCGCCACGAATGGAATGAAATCAATATAAATGGGAACTAAAACCAGCACTTAATAAAAGTACCATTGAAACTCAATAAAATTGAAAATCGAAACCGTAAACCGGTGAATGTAAAAATTCGTTAAAAAATATGGGGCGGTGGAGGGCCAGAAAATACGATAGTCTAATATCTCGCTCTGCCAAAGCCTGCACACTAAATATTGCAATAATTTCAACCACGGTTGAAACAAGCACACGCTTACCCACCATTTAGCAGTTTGTTTAGGCAGCGAGCAGCGACCTTACCACCATCAAGAAAAAGTTTGTTCTCAGCTTTATTGTTCATTTGTTAGTTAGTCCTATAGATCTATCTCTATAGGGTAGCTGACTGGATAAAAAAAAATTTCCCCAGTGATCAAGAAAACTGAACTGAGCATGCGCACTATGCAGTGGCGTACAGCAGAAGTCCGAGCTGCTCCCGAGCTGTATATTTTTTAATGTAATCAATGTTGCAGTGAGTTTTCTCTTCTTCAAATTAATCATTAAAAAAGATGTATTACAAATTTGTTCTAAGAATTATAAGAGTAGTATTATTCCATAAAATACAATTAGATGATAACGTGTTCCAGCTCACCAATGAGGTGACTATTTTTTTTTTTTTATGATCGACTGTGGATGGTTTAACAACCACTCCTTGACGCCCAATCAGGAAAGTTCGTATTCAGCCAAAGCTGTAAATGAGTTACTGTATAAAGTCATTATTTTTATCACTAGACAAAATCTGTAATATTATGTTCGAGTGCATAAAAATTCGATATAAAATTGATAGTTCGTCTGATAAGAAATAGCTCTTGAAATGAAATATTAATTGCACTCGTCTGCTTCTTGAAGGTCAACCGCGATATTTTAAGTTTTATCGAAGAAGACGTGATTCACTGAAAACGTAATAGCTCAATATCTAAGGTATAATTAAATATTTGACAGGCGTACACGAGGATAGTATTTAGACGGAAATTTGTAATTATAATGTAACTTAAACAGAGGCTCTCGCACATTAAAGAAGATATCTTATAATAATTATTTCACTGCTTTAGCATTTTAGTGAAAGTATTCGTAGATCTTTGTGAGGTATGTAGAGGTTTTATAAACTGCGCACCAAAGAAAAATGTTTCAAAAGTAATTTAATTACTTAATTTCCTTTCCTTTGAACTCATTTGATACAGTAATAAAGCGAAATAAATTACTTTTTTAACAACTGCATTATGAACCGGAAGATATCTGAAAAAAGTGACCTGCTGCTGTCAAAGAAATTAACTGTTGCCATTAATTTTTTTTTTAAATCAATATTCTAATAATGTGGAAAGAGTTCTCCCTGGGTTCTATAAAAACGTTGTAAAATATTATTGTGATTGGATACTATCTTCTGCCCCAGCATCAGACTTGAATTTTCGGAATTTGGGTAAAAATAGACACTTTTTTTTTTCTGAGTGTAAAAAACATGATTATTTTTAACTCTTGTTATTCTAATTGAACGAAAAATGAGTCCACTGGGTTTAATTAGGTATGCCTGAATTATTTTTCCGATCAAATGATACCTTCTGTTTTTACATCATACTTGAATTTTGCAATTTTGAAGAAAAAATGCATTTTTTTCATATGTGTTATAGAAAGGCGATGAAAGATGCAAAATAGAGAGTACAAACACTCATTATTCATGAATTATTATATAAAAAAATTGTTTGCTTGAGACTAATTAAATAATTTCTAATGAGCCACCCCTTATTAGTAACTGTTATTTTTTCGTTAAGACGAAGCCCACTAGCCCTAACTTACAAAGGAAAGAATGCCTTCAGACGGAAGATATTTTTTTCCCCCACAAAATAATACAATTGCAATACAATATAATACCACAACAATACAATAAAATATTTGGTAAGTATGTAGTAACTATAAAATGTTGTATCGTTCCCGTGTGAAAAGAGTACTTGCACTTAATCTACAGGGAGAGGAAGGAAAAAAAAAAAAAAAAAAAATGTTTGTGATGAAATCAGGCATAATTGGTCGAGAAAAAAAAAGAAATATGATGAAGTATCTTTCACTTTGTAGTTCTAAAAAATCATTATGATTTTGGTACATAAGTACAAATAAACTAATTATTGCAGTTACTTCTAAATTTTGAAACTTTCTCATTACTAGCTATGTACTACATACTGAAATAATTGATAAATCTGTATCAGTTTACAAACTTTTAGAAAAAAAAATTCTCAAAAATCGGAAATTTTCGCAAAACGTGTCACTCTTCGAAAAATCTTGCAGCTTAGATCCAAGTTTAAGAATCTTTTCTGAAAATTTCACAAAAGTCACAGCTTTTTCGCTCATTGCAGTGTGTAAAGCAGCTTATGAAGAACCCTCTGGAATTTTTTGGAGACCATGGTCCTATTAGTTGTTTTCAATTTGTGTACCAAGACTAAAAACAATTTTCAGTTTTTTTTTTTTTTTTTTTTTTTTTTTGTTTGTTTGACATACACCCTTAAGCCTAGGGATGGACGCGAGACGAAAAATAAGCGTCTCGCGTCTCGCAAAATAGCCTAAAAGCTTGTCTCATCTCGCAAAAATCCCTATATCGTAATGTTAAAAATGTGTGTCTCGTCTCGAAAAAATGCTGTAAATCTCTGTCTCGTCTCGCAAAAAGTCGTCTCGCGTCCATCCCTACTTAAGCATTAGCCTAAAGAATTGTGTAGGTGATATACATCCTCTCAAAAAGTACGCGAATGTAAGTACATTTCATATATAAAATACTATTCTACACATAAGGAATGAATCGTGTATAAAATAATAATTTCTTATATTTCTTTTCATTTGCGTGTTATTAAAAACATTAATTAGTTATTCACAACCCAATAATAGGAAATTTATCTTACATTCAAATACTTTTTTGCTCGAATAAAGCAAAAAAGGTCCAGGTCCTAAAGCGGTAAAGTCTGATTCCACAAACTGTTTGCGGATGCTTCTGTCACTGTCTGCATTTCACACACCGTTCAGCAACGTGTGTGACATGAAAAGTAAACGATGTCCTGGTTTAGGTTTTTCCTAGTTGTCTTGGTTTTTCTCGTCTGCAGAAATATAATGCGGGATTGTGGAGAAAGAATAGTAACTAATAGTAACAGATTTTTTACAGTGAATGTTGACTCTCTGTAACTTAGTTTTCATTATACAACTCTCAGAAAGATCTGAAAGTTATGTGGTCGTTTGTCAGTCCATATACACAGCAAGATAGTCTAAGTGTGTGAAAATTACTAATTTCGACAGATCATTTAATCCATCAACGACATTTTTGATATCTGGTGGTAACATCTAAATCTAGAAACAGTATTCCATCTGTGCCTAGCTCCATCCCTGAGCGAATGGCTAGATTTTATTTTAACCCTTTAATGCGCAGTGTTCCCGCTCTGGGAACACCCAGCTCTGATGTTTTGACTGTTGCCAGTCACGAAGAATAGATTTGATTTCTATCAAAATAGTTGAGAGTGACATAGCTCCACGAGAAACCTTTTACTTTTGAGCACGTCCTTTCCGGTCAAAAAATGGTCACGATTCTTTTCAACAGCACTGACATCTGCTGAAAAATGGAAGAATGCGAGAACAGCCGGATAGATTGCCCAATGCTGAAAAAAGGGCAGCCGTTGCCATCGCTCGACTTAACTACCAGCAAGAGGGCGGACGATCGAAACGGTCATCGCGTGCCACAGATCTAGAGATCTTTTTTTACGACAGCTGGCTGCGTCAAAAAAGGGTCTCAAGATCTGTGGCACGCGATGAACGTTTCGATCGTCCGCCCTCTTGCTGGTAGTTAAGTCGAGCGATGGCAACGGCTGCCCTTTTTTCAGCATTGGGAAAGGGTTGCGCCTCAAAGGGTTAAACCAGTTAGATAAATAAACTTTCACGACAAATTCAGAGATTTGCTTCAACTTCAATGCATTTGCGAACTAATTTCTAGGGTCAGAACTCTGTTTCCCAGGGACCAACCAGTATGAATGCAATAAATGGTACAAGATTACAATACGCAGGTCACCAAAATAATTAGGGATGGACGCGAGACGAAAAATAGCCGTCTCGCGTCTCGCAAAATAGCCTAAACCTTTGTCTCTTCTCGCAAAAATCCCTATATCGTAATGTTAAAAATGTGTGTCTCGTCTCGCAAAAAAGATGTAAATCTCTCTCTCGTCTCGCAAAAAGCCGTCTCGCGTCCATCCCTAAAAATAATTGCTCAGTCGAACCGCTTGATATATTTTCTAATACGCAGTTTTTATCTTGGCTTAAATAACTCTTATCAGTTGTTACTAACTTGTATTCACTAACTTCGAAAATGGTCCCCAACAACGTTTCTCTTAGGCGTAAATTTCCAATACTGCATGAATGTGTTTTTTCACCTTTTGTCGATCGAAGATGACATGCATTTTGTTCATTAAAAGGAGGGAGACATACAGTCCTCTGCAAAAGCCTACCAAAGTTTCAGTTACCAAATTCTGAATGATACCGTATTCCCATGAGGTATATTAATAGATACGACGAATTGTTAGCTGTTCAGAAATATTTCTTCAGATTCTTTCAAGTGATTCGGTTAAGTTCGAAGAACTTCATCTCTTGTGCATGCTACTTGGTGAAATGCTTTGTTTTCCTGCTGAAAAGCTTAGTGGTAATGACTTATTTGAGACCCCTTCCAAATTATTACGGCATGATGTTCTAGTGCTCCATGCACATAGACTCAGTACACAGTAAAAAAATGCAGAAACGTTACATACTTATAGCGGAAAGGTTTCCGAAAGTATAGCATAACCTACCGATGCTCTACTCGAACTCACATTTTCGGAAACATATCCCATATTTCGGGGTAAAGTATTTACGTTTCTATATAGTTTACCCGCATGGTCCGGAAACGTTTCCGGAATTTTAAACTACAAGAGCTGCCCCATTTTTTGGGGTAACGTTTCCGAATTTTTTTTACCGTGTAGCACGCATGATAAGCAGTACACAGTAATGGATCCAGGGGAGGATCTAGGGGGCTTCAGACCCCCCCAAAAGAGATTGCTCAAGGGTTAACATCCTGCTTTATTATGCACTTTAAATAGCTAAAATGATCCTATTTTATTACTGAGCCCCTCCTAAAAGCCTAATACATTGGTTTAGACTAAAATTTTGATTTATAGTACATTTTAATTGGGTGAAATAAGCTTTTAAAAAAAGTTTAGCCCCTCCCAAAAAAAAAAATGTCTGGATCCGCCACTGACAGTACATATACGTAATCTCAATTGCCTAACGTAACTTAGCAATACTAAGAAATTCCAACTGCGATCAGTTGAAGGAACATACAAACTATTCCTTATTTTCTTTTGTACCGACCAGAAAGCGCCAATGTGGCATTACATGAAAAAGTGCATTTTTTTTTTTTTTTTTTTTGTCGTGGATTGCCAAATTTGAAGTGCGATGCGAAGGCAGAAGATATTATTGGATCGAAAAAAAATAATTCAGGCTTATATTATTAAACCCAGTTGGCTCATTTCCCGCACTTTTTGAATAACAACAGGGAAAAATAATCATGTTTTTCACGCCTAATAAAAAATATCTATTTTTGTCCAAATTCCTAAAACCCAAGTCCGATGCGGGGGCAGAAGATATTATGCAACCGCAATAATATTTTACACCGTTTTCATTGAACCCAGGGAGAACCTTTTTCGCACTAGTAGAATATTGATTTAAAAAAAAAAAAAAAATTTTTTTTTTCGGCCCACCTAATTCACAGGTATATCGTTGAAGCAACTAACCAAAGGAACACTAATTTTGTTTGTTGATCGTACACCTCAACCCTAGTAGCACAATTAGTCCAAAAGACGTTTAAAACACGTTTTTTAACGTCGAAAGACGTATTTCCAACGTAATTTGAACGTTTTTTGAACTAGTTGTGCTACTAGGGAATAATGAAATGTGTTTTATACAATTAATGTTAAAAGCAATTTCTGATAAAGTTGTGTCAATTGACTCAGTGCAGTTGATTTTCACAATTATGGGATTGGGATATTACAAGACAAGTTTTGGTAATGAGTAATTCTTGCTGAGCATAGCCATATGTTAATAATATTGATAACCCCACATTGATTTTTAGCACTTTTTAAATTTACACGCATAAATATTTTGAGGAGCAGGAATCCTTCTAAATATTGCAAATTTTTTTCGTTTTTCCTTCCCTTTTATATGTTTTAATCTAAAATTTCGAAAAATACATTTTCTTTTTTAAATTTCTAGGTTTCATATACTATTTAATTCATTTAGCATTTTCAACTTTCTGCTTTTGGCTCCAGCTTTGGTGTCTATGGATGTAGATCCCGCCCATCTTTACCAATATAATGTACGGCTAATTAACACAGGCGCACAATTAATGAACAGTTAATGCACACATGCGATGCTTTCTAGAATCAACATGATTTATAAAGAATGCAAATAAATTGTTCTTCTCTGTCCAATTTAGACTCTTTTGCCACAGGTTAACACTATAGATTAACAAATCTGAAACAGCAAACACAACTTAAACAATTGAAAATATTAACAAATATTTTGCACATTCTTAAAAAGTCTATTGATTTTTTTTTTGATTGTGTTTTGTTGATAATTTGTGTACTTTAAAACTATTAACAAATATTTTAGAAGCATTTGTCCCTGCTGAAGAAAATCAAAAATCAATGTTTAAGCACAGAAAAAAATGGTAAACTTAAAATTCTGTTTTTGATTTTCTTTGTTTCAAATTTATTTATGTACATTCCTTTCCCTCCGGAAAACTTCATGAGAAACTCTAACAGAAGCGTTAAATAGGGGTGGAGGGACTCAGAGGGCTTGAGCCCCCCTCGCATACCCTCACAGGAAGATAGAAAATAGCAGCAAATCAGCACAATATCGTGTCTTTTCCAATTTTCAGAATCAATGGAAACATATTGAGCTCTCCCTCCAAATTTATTGAATTGCTACGCTCCTTGAACTCTAATGTTATTTATTAATATTGCTTTTTAGCTTATTTTTACAGTATTGTTAGCGCAAGGGCGTAGCCAGGGGGGGGGGGGGTATTGGGATATATCCCCCCCCCACCTGAAATTTTTGGATTAGTGATGAAATTCCGTCTATTTATACACATATAAGTTCATATCCCCCCCCCTCCCGAAAAATTTTCCTGGCTACGCGCCTGTGTTAGCGTATACTATTTATTCATTCACGCTAGGGATGGACGCGAGACGAAAAATTGGCGTCTCGCGTCTCGCAAAACAGCCGAAAAGCTTTGTCTCGTCTCGCAAAAATCCCTATATCATAATGTTAAAAATGCTTGTCTCGTCTCGCAGAAAAGCTGTAAATCTCTGTCTCGTCTCGCAAAAAGTCGTCTCGCGTCCATCCCTAATTCACGCACAAAAGAAAAAAAAAAAGAGAGAGAGAGATAGTGAGAAAGAAAAAAAGAATAAATGAAAGAAATTGTAAAACTTTAATTTTCCATTCTTATCTGCAGCATTTATCAGATCACTCACCAGTGTCAAAACTGTCAACTTGTACTCAAATTATTACAGTCTTCATCATCCACATTACAAATCAAAACACTCGTGGTCTGTGTTGCTACATTCCTCGCATTCTAATGAACCTGGCGAAAGGCAAGATGAAACTAAAAGTCCACTTTTCAGCGAGCAGTCTCATACTCAAATACTATTAACTAATTACGAAAATTAAATGGGGGCAAAGCGTTTTTTTCTTCTTCTAAATTCTTCACAGTTGATAGACAATGAGAGTTATTAGGGGAATTAACGCAATATTTCCGTTCTTTTGTGCACAGAATTCAAACTAAGATAAAAAGTGTAGCGGAGAGAAGATAATAAGGTAGTAGAGAAGACAATTTTAAATGAAAACTCTTCAAACATTCATTAATATTATTGTGATGGTGGTCTTCGAAAAATGGCAATTCATGCTGCAGAAATCTGGGGGAACATTAAATTATTTTATGTTAATACTTCATTTTTTAGTAGGAAGAAACATTCCACCAAATTGTCTTTGAAAACAGAATGATGAGGTGACATTTAGTTTCACAGGATACTTTCGATACCCGTAACACGCCGATGCAATGTTTTAAAATGTCTAATGTGTTTTACTTCAAAAACACGCACAATTACTTTTGTAGTTCATCAGAACTGTTCACGATCTGAATTTTTACTTGAGATTATAGCTTTAAAAACTATATTCGAGAGCTAAAATTTATAAAGAACTTTGTAAATAACACGCACACACATACACAGATAAACAAATAGTTCAGAGCGTAAATTTCGGGTGGTACAGTGAGTAAACCTTTCTCCACATACAAACGTCCCTTTTTTCACTAAGACAAAAATGTTAGAAAACTGTTCTCTTACTTCCCTGTCATTGTGGAAGCAGGAATTTTTTTCCAGCTAGAAACGAACGGACCATTTGTACTACCCGAAACATACGTGCAGTACTATTTATGTTTCTAATTTACAAAGTTCTTTATTAATTTAAACCTCTGAACACTAGCTTTTCTTGTGTGAACTCCTATCATATTTGAGAGCATGAAAATTTCAATACGATTCTACAGGTATAACGTTACTTTGCGGATATGCCCCGAAAGACAAAACTTATGTATAAACTTTCTTTTCTCCCTACCTACTCATCCAAATGATATACCGCCAGACAAATTTATCTTACAGAGTATACGTTTCGTCACGTTTACGCAGTGGTCTTTGATCAACATAGATTCGAACCCGAGTTTCTCGATCTATAAAGCTTTCCACTCATTCCTTACCAATCGAGAAACCATGTCATAGAGAATGCGAATGAAATAAGTTCATAATGTTGGTGTGTGCTCCCTGATACTAGTAAATACAACAAACAGTTAAGCCACAAAAAGTTTAAACTTGAACAAACATTTATTTAAACAAAAACATTAATAGATACAGATACCTTGCACTGGACTTCAGTGCTTTCAAAAACTGAATACTGATGCATTAGCACAGTTTCTTTATATATATATATATATATATATATATATAATATATATATATATATATATATATATATATATATATATATATATATATATATATATATATATATATGCATTAACGAATAATAGATTGCCATGTCATCATCCAATCACAGGTTGCCATGTCATCCCGTCACAACAAGCCTAATGTTATTTGCATAAATATTGAGCAGAGGGCTTAGTAGAACAATTAAATACAAAAAATTAATGATTGACAAATGGTTGTTTATAAATAATAGGGGTTTATAAAATTTCGATTAAAGAAGTTATGATTTGATATGACATTTAGAACTAGAAGGTTCAGTTGCAGTGAAGCAACAAAATACTAACTTTAACTGAACTGTAACTTTAACTTGAAGTGGAACTTTAATGTGTGCATCAATAAGAGTTTGTTTATATCTTTGAGGAAGGCTTACTTATGAATTTTTAAGTTGCAAATTAAGTTTTAAGGAATATAATTATATTTTACTAGATTGATATTTACCTTTAAAATGTTATTTGAAAGTTAAATGAAATAAAGGTTTGGGAAACATAAAAGAAATGTGTTAACCAACAGTTGGAAGCAAACTTATACACTTTACAGTTCATAAATGGAGAGATAAAATGCTCCACCGAATTTCTCTCTCCCTTCCCCAGTGGCGAATCCAAAAAGGGAGGGGCGATCTTCCCCCATTGAGCTCACTTGAACCTAAGCCCGCTACTTAAGGCTTTTGTGTATTAACTTCGGAAGTCAATCGCCGCAATGTCATTCTATGGAGAAAACGGACTTCACTACTACCCCATTTCGAAACGAACTATTGCCTATTTTTCATCCATTCCTTTCCCCCCTTAATATTGAAATACTGATCTACATTTATTTTTAAAAAGTATTTATCTAAAGCAATTAGAAGTGCATTCATTACATCTGAATATAACATGAAATTTGTCCAGAAAGAAAACTTTCTTACAAGGTGTAAGTAATGTACTTCTAATTGCTTTAGATAAATTCTGCTTAAAAATAAATGTAGATCTTTATTTTCAGATTAAGGGGAAAATAGAATGAATGAAAAATATGCAATAGTTTGTTTCGAATTGCGCTAGTAGTGACGGCCGTTTTCTCCATAGAATAACACTGTGGCGATGGACTTCCAAAGTTCGTACACACGAGCCTTAACCCATGTTTAATAAGTTTCCTCTCAACATTGTAAAAGAAACAACGGCGAAGACTGTCCTTATATGGTAGTCTTATCGTTGCTGATATCGTGTCCATGGATAGACGATTCCACGACGTCCACCCTCCCAAGCACTGGCCAAGCCGGATGCTGCTTCACTTTCCGAGTTCTTACGGGAACGGAGTTTAGTGACTTGAACACTGCGGGGCAGTCTTATCTGTTGCGTCCTTCTAATGAAGAAAGCGAACAGATTAAACACATGGGTTCAATATTAAAAAATCTGGAGTGACTCCACTCGACTTTCCGAACACTTACGATTAAGATCATTACCAAGCATTTAAATACATTTTAATCGATGAATAATTCAAATATATATACCAAATTGAAGCTCAATCGAATGCACCGTTTAAACGCTAACGCAATTTCAAGAATTTCGTCCCATAGGCCGTAATGTAAAAGAAATCTTTGTCGTAGCCCTGTAGAAAAACAATAAGTCCTATACACACCAAAATCAATACTGGTCTTGCGACGGTGGTTTATAATATATATACCCAATTCGAGCTCAATCGAATGCACCGTTTAAACGCTAGCGCATTTTCCAGAATTTTCCCCATAGGCCATAATGTAAAAGAAATTTTTGTCGTAGCCCTGTAGAAATACTATAAGTCCTATACACACCAAAATCAATACAGGTCTTGCGACGGTGGTTTATAACATATATACCCAATTTGAGCTCAATGGACTGTACCGTTTAAACGCTAGCGCACTTTCAAGAATTTCTCCCCATAGGCCATAATGTAAAAGAAATCTTTGTTTTAGCCCTGTAGAAAAACTATAAGTCCTATATACATCAAAATCAATACTGGTCTTACGATGGTGGTTTATAACATCTATACCTAATTTGAGCTCAATCGAATGCACTGTTTAAACACTAGCGCAATTTCCAGAATTTTCCCCCATAGGCCATAATGTAAAAGAAATCTTTGTCGTAGCCCTGTAGAAAAACTATAAGTCCTATACACACCCAAATCAATACCGGTCTTGCGACGGTGGTTTATAACATATATACCCAATTTGAGCTCAATCGCATGCCCCGTTCAGGAGCTATCGTGTTCACTCACATACACACAAACACACATACACACACACACACACACACACATACACACATACATACATACATCTCGTAAAAATAGCATAAATGAATTCAGAAGCCCTCTAAACGTGTAAATACACCAAAATCTCGAATTCGAATTTTTTCATGATTACAATACTTTCCTTACATGGTACATGTTCGGAAAGTAAAAATGAGAGAGTATGGCCCATCTCCGATAATGTTGTTGCAGAAATACTCTGCTAGTTACTGGGTTTGTCGTTCTAAAGTCCAGTAGGTGTAAAAAGTTCTAGTAAAGAGTCTACTTGTCAGGATGGGACACGAACGTTATTGCTTCTAGAACTTCGTCGAACAGTCAGCTGTACAAAATTCACTGGCACAATCAGCTCGTAACGTGATGGTAACAGTCCGCTTAGTACAGAAGCTTTCACAAATGCTGCATTTCTCACACTAAATAAAACACTTCCACAGGCAAAGATTCAGTGAAAAATTAAGAGGGATATCGTATACAGTCCCCCAAGACTCAGCAACGAAGAATTTACACACAGCACTCAAAAACAAAGCTTTACTAAGCAAGCTGAATATTGCTTTCTATAGCACAATTCACAGCGTAATACATCGAATTTACTCCACAAATGCTGGGTGAAAAACTGACTGAATTCCCTGCCTTTTTTATTTTTCGACGTACTTCCTAGAAAAATCGGAATGTGTAGAAAAATTCCCCACAATAGTGTTTTGATTACGTCATAGAGAGAAATTAGGCTATTACGTGATGTTAATGAAAGAAAACTAACATTATAACTTTATGTAATTAGGCTGTTACGTGATGTTAACGCAGGAAAACTAACTTTAAAGGCCCCATTGGAAAAATCGCTCCAAATGTCCGAAATGTCGCCAAGCTTGGCGCCCAAGATGTCTCCAAAAGTGAGACCAACGAAGCTCTTGCATCAAAATTTTTGGAGATTTCCAGGAAACCCTATACAAACCAATAGGGAAACTCCGTATATCGCGTTCTAGTTGACCCATTTTGATGCAACAAAATGCAAAATTTAACAATTTGACCCGTAGAATACGAATTTTAAACTATTGTTTAACAGCCAGGACTCGGAACAGACCGTAAATTCGTCAACAACACACGCTTCGTCGTCATGGGTCGCCCTTTTCTCGGAACTTTTCCGGATTCGCCACTGATTTTGCATCCCAGCCTTTCCAGAGAATAATGAATGCAGATTGAGTGTGCGTAGTTACAGCATACACTTGAATAGCAAAACACAAAGAAGTCTGAGAAAAATGTCTTAATTCCGCAAGCTGACACCGAGATGCTGTTAAGAGAGCTTGCTGACTTTTTGAGCGTATCGAGTTCATTCAGTGGCTGCTGCAAGCGTTCGCGTGTGTCTTGTAGTCGGAAAGGGAGGGGAGGGGGGGGCGCTGGTTTCGGGTTAGCCTATTAAATAACGCTGTCTCAGCACTTACACCAGGGGCGTTGGAGCGGAGAGTGGAAGCATGACCAGCACGTAGATTGGAAGGCCGAAATTGGTTAAAGGGTTCACAGTATTATATGCAAGAGAAATTCGATCGTGCATTTGGACACTGTGTTAACAGTGTGGATCCAGTACTGCCATATTAATACTACATTGTATCCTTTGTGTGACCCATAATGACGGCGTTTACATTCAGATGATGGAGCGGGTGTGTTTTAACTGCTGACAATAACCAACGGAATAATAAAGAAGTTGCTGTAATTAGAATAGGATGCCCAGGGACGCTTGTTTAATTTAAATTGACCGTGATTGATATGAATGATATTAGACTTTTGTTCATTTTGTCTGTTGAAATTAAACTATGAAATATAGATTTAACTACATTCTAAGGGAATAAGCAGTCAAATGATAGAGAATGGACAATTTAAAAAAAAATTACATAGGCGGTAATGCGAGTAAAAATAAACGAATAAATAAATGAATAATAATAAAAAGGCAATTGAACCCCATTTAACGGTGTATTTCGAAAAAAATCATGAGGTTTTGGTACATAAGTACAAATAAACTAATTATGTCAGGCACTTCAAAATTTTGAAACTGTGTCTTGACAAGCTGTACTACATACTGAAATAAACGATAAACCTGTATCCGTTTCAAAACGTTTAGAATATTTTTTTTTTTAAATCATAAATTTTCACAAAACGTGTCACTCTTTGAAAAATCCTGCAGCTCAGATGCATGTTTAAGCATTTTTCTAAAAATTTCACAAAATTCACAGTCTTTTTTTGCTTATTACAGTGTGTCAAGCAGCTTATGAAGAACCAGCATGAATTTTTTGGTGACAATGGTGCTATTACAGTAAAACCTGTCTAAAACGGACCCTGCATGAAACGGAAACCTGTCTTAGTTGGAAAAAAATTTTAGTCCCAGCGGCGATTAATGTTTTTCAATGTATGTTAACCTGTATGAAACGGAAACTGCTTAACGCGGAAACTAACTCCATATTCGCCTATTTTTAGGACAAAAAACCTGTCAAGACGGAACGTTCTATCTTTAGCGCAGAAAATTGGCAAGTTGCAAACAAAGAAGAATCCAAGATGAATCGCTTAATAGGGAGGAGAAATACCGTATGGGTTTTTTAGAGCATTTCTGTTTTCATCCATTCGAAAGTGCAGTTGTGTGTTCTCATGTTCATAGTGATTTGACAAAAAAAAAAAAAAAAAAAAAAAAAAAAAAAGTGGTGAAATGGCTGACTTTCGTAAGAAATATGTTTTGAGTTTAGACTCAAAGGTGAAAGTAATTGATGCCAAGGAAAAAGAGCATTTTAGCGTAACGCAAATAACAAAGAAATTTAAGATAGGAAAGATTCAAGTCTACGACATAATGAAAAGAAAACTTAAGAAATTAAAGATGCCTGGCTTAATGGAAATGGAGAAATGAAAAGAAAAATGTGCAAGACTGGAAATGAAGAAGTCAATGAAATGGTTTGGGAATGGTTCGTTGATGCCAGGTCCCGAAATTTACCCATATCTGGACCTATGGTACAAGCCCAAGCTAAACAAATTTCGGAAAGACTTGGGAAAGAAGATTTTCATGCTTCAACCCAGACAGCACAGCAAACTTGCAGCAAGCTTGATTTATCAAGTCAATAAGCTTGAATTAAGCTTGATAATTTCAAGCGTGTAAGCTTAATGCAAGCTTGAATCAAGTGTTCTAGTTTACACTTGCCCAGCTTGCATTAAGCTTGACATTTCAAGCTTAAAAAAATTTCCTAAATACATGGGGCGCCGGTCGGCGAACTCGACCCACATATTTTACTTTGCCACGCATTTTCCCCCTCTACGCTAAATTTCAGTTTAATTTTTTTTCCATCGAGTGTTCGTGGCTGGAATAGAACCCGGGACCTTTGGGTTAGCAGTCGGGCGCGCTATCCATTCAGCCACTGAGCCTTGTGCAGCTATGACTAAAGTTTGAAGTGACTTATCACGCTGTTTTCTCGCCAGATTGATAAGTGGGCGATGTGTTATTTGTTTCTTTTATTTTTCCATGGGATGCATCAAAATTAAAATAATGTTATGTGTGATTTAGAGACTCTACTAATAGGGAAATAAACATAATATAAACTTAAGAGCAGCACACGTTTTAAAACTTTCAGTACTGCTGGCCAAAATCGAGACAAACGACTGATTTTGAAATCAATTTCGTAGTATAATTGTATTTTATTTTGAAGAATTTCCATAGTTGGAAATATAGAATGGGTTTACTTACTTAACACAAATTTTGTGTTAAGTAATCTGAAATCAAAGAAACAGATAGTTAAACGTTACTTCGAAATGCACAGTGCTAATGTATCACAGTTTGTTGTTGCACAGTTGTATGGAATACAAACACTTTAGTCATTTTTGTAAATATTTCTTAAAATAACAAATAATTGAAAAATTTTGCTATTTTTTAACGCTAAAAATTCTCTTTACAAATGTGGTTAGATATTTTCCTACATATTGGTATGCTATATCGATATAGAGCATTTCGAAGAATTAAAAATAAGTTTAAATTAATTTATACAAATGTAAATTGAAATTATTTTCATTGTTCATACTTTATAATTAAAAAAATTATTTAACTTCTGAATTTTTTATTTTCATCCTTTGTAATTTTATTTTAAAACTTCAAAAGTGTAAGATGTAAGATTTTTGTGCCCTAAAATCTGTAGGCCCTGGGCAGTTGCCCCGTTTACCCTGCCGGTAATATGGCACTGGTAATAAAACAAAACACATCTTTTACGAACTTTCAGCAAATTTGAGGACGCTAGATAATTAATGTCCATTCTCTTTCACAGATGGCGCCATCACTGCGCACTTTGAAAGCTAAAATCTAGCTAGTATCACTTGTCAAGCTTAAATCAAGCTGTATTTAAGCATGACAATTCAACTTGACTCCTGCAAGCTTGCTGCCAGCTTAAAATGAGTTGAACTGTCAAGCTTGCATTAATACGTCAAATTCAAGGAAATGTCAAGCTTGATTTAAGCTTATGTGCTGTCTGGGAAATGGATGGCTGGAAAGTTTTAGGAAAAGGCATGCGATAAAATTCAAAGAAATTTGTGGTGAATCTGCTGATGATGATCCAGAAACTGTGAATGACTGGGAAAAAAAATTGCTAAAATTAATCGAAGAATAGGATTTGAAAGCTATTGCAAATGGCGATGGCAACGGCTGCCCTTTTTTCAGCATTGGGAAAGGGTTGCGCCTAGGGTTAATGCGGGAAAATGCATTACAATTTTGCAACAATAAATATATTGTTTTTCTTTAAAAGTAGTCTATAGCCAGTTTATAATTGGAAGCTAACTGTGCGGATTTGTTCATCTATAAATTTCCTTTTCCTTGTTCTTTCTTTTTTTAAGAACTCTTTAAATGAAATCTTAAGGTAGACGGTTATATTTTCCTTAATTTTAATCTGCTGTTTTTACACTCGACAAGGAACGTGCCTTCACAACTTTGAAAAGATTTACAGCATTACAAAGTGCATTATATGCCTGAAATTGCAGTGCATATAAATTTATTATTTCTAGAACTAACGAGGTGAATTTTTTGTAGTTGTGGAAATGGATTTTAACAGTACCAAACTAACACTTATACTTTTTTGAAACACTAGCTTTCAGTTAATTATAGACGTGCTTGTTTTGATAACTTGTTTGCTGCATGAAGAAAAACAACGTACATGCGTTTATAAAGTTAAGTAAATAAGTAAGTAAAATTAATAAAAGAGACCTTCCTTCCCGTTGAATGTTGATAATAAATTGAAAAAAGAAAATACCTGAACTGTGAAATTACTGTAAATAAGATGCGCGCTTGGTTACACCACTAGATGAGCGTTTTATTATTTTTTCCCCCATAAAAAAAAACTTTTAAAAAATCCAGGCAAGCTCTTAAATAAAGCAATTTTTTTTTAAAGATCTTTATTTCCATTTCTATGAAACAGAACAATGTCCTTTCACTGTAAGGTCTATGAACTTGATCTGTTAGTTAAACTTTATGAGCTTTATTTCATTTCATTTAACTTTATTTCGTTTATTAAAACAATCGTTTTTTATTAATTTTTAAAGCCCCCCGCCCTAAGGTATACTTCCTTTCGCAGGTACTCCTCGTGTAGGTTTGACTTTATACACTACACACACTAAATAATTAGTAAAATAGCCAAAATAAAGTTAAATGCGATGAATTTTTCAAATTGGAAGAGATAAGTAAGAATCTATATCTGTAAAGTTTAAATATTTTGTGAGAAATCAAGAGTAAATTTTAATGAATTCTATCTTTCTCTCTCTATCTCTCTGAAAAAAAAAAAATAAATAAAAGGGTGCAGCACACATTTCGAAAATGTTACTTAATTTGCTATGAAAATCTCAAATTGTAACTTGGTCATTAAACCTAAACGCATTTCAGTTATTCATTATTTATCACTTGCTGAATGTATCACTGACTAACTCGGATGTAGTAAGCACTTTTGTTTATTGAGTTAATTTTATAATTTTAATCAGAAAAAAAAAGTATCTGTAAAAGTAACATTTTGTCTTGTATCTTTCCGCTAGGTTCGCATACGGTTGAATGAAAACAGAGCCAAATCAATCCTCAGAAGCCAAGCATTCACAAAGCATTTCATTCAATGATTAGCCATAGAGAGAGCTACTTGCAGGAACTCAAACTGTGTTTCGATAAGGTCAGACATGAATTTTCGATGTTATTTTTCAGGGCAATAATACTGAATGAACAGACTTATGTAGAGGCTAAAGAACCATTCTACTATACCATGGGTCCGGGTTTGAGTCACGGCTTGGACTGGGCCAGGGGCGTAGCCAGAAATTTTTCATGGGGGGTGAGTACGACTACTACATGTATACGTGTGTGTGATAATATAGTGAGGAATATACATTTTGTATGGCAAAAAATTCCTCATGGGGGGTTATGACCCCCTAACCCCCCCCTTGGCTACGCCCCCCCCTGGACTGGGATGTTTGTTTACTTGTCCGCCCCTTCATAAGGGGTAATGCTGGGTCTCCCATTGGTAGCCTCCATAATAAAATAGCCAGTAATTTAGGCTTTAGTTAGTGGCAGAAAATGCTGGATTAGCAAGTGTCCATCCATTGTGGAAAAAAAAAAAAAAAAAAACTTATAAAACAAAAAAATAAATATACATTTATTATAAACTTTTCGTAAAATTTTACGGAAATTCTCCGTTTATATTTGAATACAGGACATTTTCCGTATATCAAGCCTCAAATCCTCTCTGAAACGAAATTTCTTCCGGAATTTAACGGAATAAAATTCCGTAAATTTAAGGAAACATTGCTGGCATCCCTTTTGCCAGTCCATTTTCCGTATTTTCCTGCAATGTGTTTTTACAAGAGAAGATATTCAGAAATTTAAATTATTTTCATGCATTAAAATTAATCAATAAACGAACTACTTGCAAAATACAATAATCATTTCGATTATTGTATATTGTAATTTACATTCATGATAATTTGTAGTTATAAAAATCCAATATTATTATTATGATTTCTGCACTATTCAAATTCAATCCAAAATTGCTTTTTAAAACTGTCTCCAATGCACATTTACGATAATGCACCGTGCACTCGACTAACGTGATAAAGCTATATAAACCACAAAAGAGCTTTGACAGCCATATTCAATAGAGAAGGTTAAATTGCACTATTATGTAATGCCGGGCAAAAGAAACAGATATTTGAGAAATTACACTGCTCGGATGTTTTGCATAAAAAGATCACTCGCGTGAAGTGTAACAAGAACAACATGATAAGCTACTGTAACAAGATAGTTTGATAAGATCCAACACAATTTATCACGTGTCTGACGTATCTTTAAAAAAAGGAACATGCGATATCAGCAGGCCTTTTTGCTTTCTTTTTTTATTTGTAATTAAACGCATGAGCACACAGATCGCTTCTCCTGGAGGTAGAATATTTTCATTGCAGTATATATATATATATATATATATACATATATATATACACTAGAAGGTAAAACCCGATGTGGAAGCAATTACAACGGGCGCTAGAATAAAACATTCGAGAAAAATAGGTCTACACTCAATATACTTTATCTTCGTATATTTAAAATAAATGACTTCATATTCAATTTTTATTATATACCGAACTCGAATTTCATGCTCTTCTGGAAGCGTGCGGAAACTTTTCGCATTCCAACGATTCCTCCCCCCGCCCCCCTAAAAATTTCTATGGGCGCCCATGCACACACACACACGCACAAAATAAATAAATAAACATTTGTGCACATCATGCAATGTTATTTCTGAAGCCTAGAACTTAATATTTTATGCTCTGGAAATAGCATAAAACATATTTTATGCTGTAGGACATTTCACAGTGAAGAGTTTCGCCAGTAAAACATGCAGTTCTCTTTTGATGACGAGTGACGCTGACAAAAATGTTGAGTCAATATGTTGCAATTACGCAATATTTTATATCTATAACGCAAACTTTACGTAATGGGTCAAACTATTTTGCAATTTTTTGAGATTCTGCATTATTAGAACTAATTCGATTTGTATGCGTAAGACAAATCCTAATTTCTTTCTGAGAAGAACGGGTACGCAGCGGTAGTCATCCATACGTCGACCCTGTGTCTTTCTTACCGAACTAATTGAATCGGTGAGTGGAGAAACCACTTCAGTCACAAAAATGAGAAAAATCGTTTTCGATGAAAATAAGCTTAGAAAGGCAAGATGCGTGTTGAGGGCTAGAACGACGTTTGTCTGTTGAGTACTTTCGTAGATACGGGGCTTCTTTTTCGAACGATGGGCGACAATGATCAAGGGTCGACACACGACAATGAATCAATGGTCGAGAATGATCTATTTTAACACTATTATTGGCCACCTGCCCTGCCCTAGGGGTGGTTTTCTAAAAAATAGTTATTCCAGCTTCAATGTTAGATTTTCATCTCTATAATTTTCTGCAAGCAAAGCACTTTTTTTTCCTAAATTCATGTTCTTGACTTTTGTATACCATAAATAGGGTTAGACAATAAATGGTGATTTGATTTGCTTTGATTTGATTTGAATGATTACCTTTTTCCAAGTTTTCAGCTAACTAAAAACCAAGTTGAGTGCAGAAACAGCATAAGTCCGAATCCAATTTTAAAATTTCCCGAGCCTAATGGATGTCGAAATTAGGTGACATTTGCATGACAGAAACATAAATGCATGTTATGACAGAGGGGGAAAAAAGTTTAAATATTTGAAAATTTGGAAGAGTTATGAAGTTTTTTCGCTCTCCTGAAAAATTTCCTTTTTTTGTGACTGAGGTGGTATCTGCACTCACCGATTCAATTGCGGAATTGCAAAAAGAAGTCGAAAATACGACTCAAAATTATGCACACATTGTCCAGGTCTGAAATTAATAGCACTGCGCTAATAATACCTCACAAGAAGAGAACAACCTTTCAATGGATCCATTTCAATGTAGGTGGCCTCCCAAGCAAAGAACTCATTCATTGATCTTCTGAGCTTTAGATTTTCTTTTTCTTTTTAACTGCAGTAAAGAATAAGACAGTGGGGGATCCAGAAAAAGTATCAAAAGGTTCGCAGTAAATTTGTTCAAGATTTTACGAGAATGTGTTGGGTTCTTTATTTTTTAATTTTCAACTGGGATTAATTTGTTTGCACCCCACCCCCTCCTTAGCCAGATAGCCCTCGAGTAACTTTACCTTAAGGCTGTTCAACTTGAAAACCATGCAACTTTTGAGCAGCTTTTTAAAAAATTCAATTGCTTTAGAGCAGTGGCGGACCCAGAACTTTAGTTACGGGCAGTAGCGGATTTGGGGGAGGGGCTAGGGGGGATTCAGCCCCCCCAAAAGAGATTGCTAAAGGGTAACATTCTGCTTCATTATGCACTTTGAGTATGTAAAGTGATCTTTTTTAATTACTTAGCCCCTCCCAAAAGTTTTTACAATGGTTTAGACTAAAATTTTGCTTTATTGTAAAATTTTGTTTGGGTGAAATAAGTTTTTTTCAAAGTGTAGCCCCTCCCAAAACAGACTTTCTGGATCCACCACTGGTTACGGGGGCTGTGAATATATCTTATCTTCACGTGACTGTCACTGAAGAAGGGCAAACATGTTTTTGCTCCAAACAGCTGTCATTCTAATTTGGGCATTGAAGTAAACTTTATGGTATTTTTACAGAGTGTTTTACTTTTTTATTATTGAACTCGGTTATAGTGTCTTCGTTTGTAAACGAAAACACTCTTATGAAATGTCAAAATATTCTCTTGCAGTGGCCCATGGAATACTAGTTCAATATTAAGGTAACTCGATTATAGCGTAACAAATGATATCTGGTCTTTTCATTGACGTCATAATCGAGTTCAACTGCATCAATTTGCTACTGCGGTGAATGGAGCTTTTCAAAGAACATTCAAAATCAGTAAAAATTTTGCTTGTCTTTTGAAATGAGGTATGGCTGTGAGACGAGAAAAGGTCAGTCTCGTCTTCCACAGAAACAGCAAAGCCATGTCTTGTCTAGTAAATCAATATACAATAATGGGGAAAATACTTGTCTCGTCTCGTATTCCTAACTATTCTTTGTTATTCATTATATTTTGCCTCATTAAAAAATAGTAATAAATTTAAAAATTAAATAAATTACGATAGCCTGTTTTAAAAGAATAGTTATTTAAAAAAAAGAAAAAAAAAAGAAGATGCATTCCTGTTTGTTGTAGACAATAATCTTTATGTCTTATTTTTTTAAACAAACAAACAAAAAAAAATCAGATTTATTAGGAAGAATATCTGTACACAATTTAAACATTTTAAAATGAGAAAAGCAATATTATATAATTT
Source organism: Cheiracanthium punctorium (assembly GCA_038373885.1). Lineage (NCBI taxonomy): Eukaryota > Metazoa > Arthropoda > Arachnida > Araneae > Cheiracanthiidae > Cheiracanthium > Cheiracanthium punctorium. The sequence continues at coordinate 24,154 of JAWZYV010017331.1, forward strand.
CTCTTGTCTATTTTTTGAGTAAAAAGCAACAGAAACTACTTATGAGTTATTATTTACACAAATAAAATAAACCTTTTGTTTTTACATTAACTTTAAATCAATCATTTTGAGATATCTATCCACTTAATCTAGTAAGAAAGTCCGAAAATTTAATATTTATTTGTCTATCTGCATCGTTGTTTATTTTTACTATTTATTCATTTATTTAATTTTAATTAAATTAGAAATGACTGAATTACGAATGAATGTACCAATTAGCAAGATATGCCGATTCTCAACTTTAAATATAAGTTTTGATAAAAGAAAATTTTTAATTAGTATTTTTAAAGGTATCCCGAAAATTAGTGTAAAGTTTTGTTCACACATCCAGTAAGAATGGATCAAGCGACAAAAAAAGGGGACGAAAATTACTCAGTAACCTAAAACACAAGTTTTGATTACCCACGCCCTCAAATTTTTGAGGTATGGAATAGAAAAAGGGATTATTATTATTATTATTATTATTATATTTTTGCTTAAAGCGTCACGTAAATCGATTAATGTCTTCGAAAAATTTGGCTGAAATGAATAAATTAAATTTAGCGGATATGAACTTGCTGTCTGGCAGTATGCAATTTGAATTTGAAAAAGAGATGATTTTTGATATTACAAACACACACACGCACAAAATACAGCAGATTTTACACGCCATTTTATTGACATGATTTATAAATATCACATTAACATATAACTAAGCTTTATTCAAGTTCACAAAAGAAGAAAAGCTTTTCTACTTTCAAGAAATAAAACAAAAAAAAAACCTTTTCTTCTTTTGTGAAAAACGCGATCCTTTAAACATAGTCATTTAAAGTAATCTGACAATTACACATCGTTAAGTCTGTGTTAAAACATGTGATCCTAGAATTGAACTTAAAATTTATTTTAAAGAAGTACATTTGTGTTTGATACCACCAGGTTCTATATGATTTTGTGCATTATAAAATGGTACGTAACCAAATGCAATAAACTTTTTCAAAAAATTAATTATAATTACAAATTTACTGTTTACATTAAAATTATATAATAAGTTGGGACCCTTCCTTCGAAATATCGAAGGAATATCGAAACACTTATACACACATGTGGGTATATCGAAACACTTTTACGATCGCACAACTGTTCATCCGCGAAGAGAGAAATAACTTGCGTCATCTTCAGATATATATTTTACTTTAAATTCACGAACATCATCATTAAGCTCTTGAGAATTTGACCCCTAAGAGTACTTTAAATAAATAAAGCCACTGACTGAGGAACTGAAACTAATGCGGGTGCATCACGATATGTGAACGCCGCACCGAATCCAATATACGTAAAGCGTGATTTTCCGCACGAACGTCTCTTGCATTTCTGTAATGTTACTCCTATATATCCAGAGTGCGCACGCCTGAACGAAGCGTATATTCACGGCAATCACTGGACTGGAAGTCTTCCACTTCTCAAAAATTTCGAAACCTCCTTGAACTTTTATCAGTACGCCTTTGTTTGTATACAGGGCATCCCATAAACGTGGTAACGCGCTGCTTAGTTCTTTGTTTATTAACCCTTTGAGGCGCCACCCCTTCCCAATGCTGGAAAAAAGGGCAGCCGTTGCCATCGCTCGACTTAACTACCAGCAAGATGGCGGACGATCGAAACGTTCATCGCGTGCCACAGATCTAGAGACCCCTTTTTTGACCACAGCTGGCTGTGTGGCACAGCCAGCTGTCGTCAAAAAAGGGTCTCTCGATCTGTGACACGCGATGAACGTTTCGATCGTCCGCCCTCTTGCTGGTAATTAAGTCGAGCGATGGCAACGGCTGCCCTTTTTCAGCATTGGGCAATCTATCCAGCTGTTCTCGCATTCTTCCATTTTTCGGCAGATGTCAGTGCTGTTAAAAAATAATCGTGACCATTTTTTGACGGGAAACGACATGCTAAAAAGTAAAAGATTCTCGTGGAGCTCTGTCACTCGCAACTATTTTATAGAAATCAAATCTATTCTTCGTGACTGGCAACAGTCAAAACGTCAGAGTTTGGTGTTCCCAGAGCGGGACACTGCGCGTTAAAGGGTTAAGAGATAAGTAAGAAATGTAAATTGAAAGAATATTCAAAAGGAATGAGGATGGGCGCGAGACGAAAAATAAGCGTCTCGCTAAACAGTCTAAAAGCTTTGTCTCGTCTCGCAAAATCTCTAGATCGTAATGTTGAAAATGTTTGTCTCGTCTCGCCAAAAAAAAAAAAAAAAAAAAAACTGGAAATCTCTGTCTCGTCCCGTACCATCTCCTAAAAGGAAGTAGGAAAAAAGACTAAGTAAAAATCCTTTTCGTTGATTTTCAAACACTTACAGTTTTTAAATTTGTATACGATCCCTGTACAGATAAGTTCCTTCGTAGTAAAACGTGCCCTGTACACTCATGAATCGATGCACAAAATTTGAAAACTATATCCTGAAAAGTTTCAGAGATATGAAGATAAATATAGGCTGATTTAAACCACTTTTCAAGGGTTCTCGAAAAGAAAAAAAAATCACGTCGGATGATTTCGTTTAAGGGGTCTTACAGACAATTAAAGCCCGTCTGAAGTCAAAAGAGGATCCTTTTGAATAAAAGAGGCAATATGTTAAATTTAAAGGTTAAAACAAGCCGTTAAGAAGTTTTAGTTTTAAATATGATTATAGAGATTTTTTTTTTTTCCCCGACACTTTTAAGGCTGTTCTTCGAAAAAAAAGAACTCTGTTTTTAGTCTTGGTACACAAATTGAAATAAACTAATAACACCGTGGTCTCCGAAAAATTCCAGATGTTTCTTCATAAGCTGTTTTACACACTACGATAAGCGAAAACGCTGTGGCTTTTGTGAAATTTTCAGAAAAAAATTCTTAAACATGGATTTGAGCTGAAAGATTTTTCGAAGAGGGACACGCTTTGCGAAAATTTCCAATTCTTAAGAATTTTTTCTAAAAGTATTGAAACGGATACAGATTGGCCTGCCTTTGCAGTATGTAATACAGCTTGTCAAGAGACAGTTTCAAAATTTTGAAGTGCCTGGCATAAATAGTTTATTTGTAATTATGTACCAAAATCACATGATTTTTTCGAATAACACCGTTAAAACTGTATGGGAACTTATGGCACGACTAGGTGTTTCAAAAAGAGAGCAAGATGCTTGTTCCTTGCACAAGATGCGTTGTTTAGGATCTTTCCGTTTAGTAGGATACCCTATCTCGCAACTCCCATCAGTTCAATATGTTTGACTGACAATATCGCAACTGAAATACTATTGAAAGAAAAAGTTAGGTGCGAATTTGAAATTGACAGAAAAAAATATTCTGGAACATTTCGTAAATAAATCTTCCACTAAATTCATCATTGACAAAGACGAAATGGGGAAAAAAAAAAGACTGAGAGAGAGAATTACACTTTTTTTTAAAATAAATATATTCAGAAACCATTCTCTCTCCATTTCAACGAAAATTGTTCTTTAATGCGTTAATTGTTCGCCCAATCCCCATCCCGCGATGACAAACTTTTCCCCCAATCTCACTTCCCAATCTTTCCCATAACAAGCGCACGGGATTGTAAAATGAAAATCTGCAGCGAAAGCCCTTCTTCCTCCGGGAGTCTTGAAAGAGTTCCCACCTATCTTTTCTCTCCTCTCTGTATAGAGGCAGGGCGACTCGTCAGACATTTTGGTTCACGTTGCGTATAATGCATAAATATATGAATACAAATAATGCGAAACGAAATAGGTGTTCAGATCACATAATTATACACATTTACGCTATAGAGTGGATATTGACACTCTATTTTTAAACTTATATTTTTGTTTCTTGTGATAGGGTCAGCTACCTACTGAAAGCTTGACCGGTACGAGAGGAGCAGATGTTGGTCGCGTTTCATTATGGAGGCGTCTAATAGGCAGACCCACGTTGCACCCGCGAGTGTTCTCCTCATTTTAAACCCACTCCAGAGGAGAGACTTGCACCTGGAATCGGCACCCCGTTCCCTAGAGGTATCTTTGAAAAGGGAGGATATTGAAGCCACGAACAGATTTTATGCGTGCCATCTCCCATTAGCGAGCACGTTTCCACAAGAGCCCTGCCGAGCGTCAGAGGTTTTCACCCTCCCAAGCACTGGCCAACCCGGTGCTGCTCCATTTTCCGTGTTCTCAGGAGGACGGAGCCTAGCGATTATGCCACTGCAGGACATTTTAAACTAATTTAGTACTTACTATAATATACTAATTTAGTACTATAATAATATACTAAACGTACTATAGTACTATAGTACTATAATAATATACTATGTTTTACTTTACTTTACTTTACTTTACTAATATACTTTATTACTATAATAATATACTATGGTATAATATACTAATTTAGTACTTACTATAATATACATATAACCTTGAATTATCACAGGTATTCTAACAGTCTCGTGGATAGTCCTTAATCCTTTCGTCCCCCCCCCCCCCACTACTTATTTCTCGTGTCTCCTGGGAACCTATACACACGATATCCTTTTCGGATTTGTTTCATCAAGTGACATCTATACATCATACCAGTTTTAAAGTTTAAAAAAAAAAAAAAAGACAAGAATTTTACAAGTGCCAATGCTACACAACGGCTCGGTTCTGATGATACGTGAACCAAAATGTCGGACGAGTCAGCGTAACAGAGCCTTTCCTTCCTCTTTCTCTCTCAAGCCGGGGGATAGAGATATGTAAAAGCGGATTCGAAAAAGAAAGGCCGGAGGAGCACGTTTTTGCCCCTTCCCACCGCCCGGCGGAGCTGTCATCTGCAGGGCGATTTGCATGAGGGGCTCCGGGCGCGGAACATGAAGATGTTAATGACAGTCCCGTAATCAGTTGCACCTCCTCTTCACTGTTTCAATGGAGGCGTGCACGTTCGGCTCATGAATATCAAGAGGGAATGCGCGTCGGCGATTTTCTTTAAATCAAAACTTAAAAAAAAAAAAAAAAAAAAAAACAGAAGTCGTGCCGAACGCATGGGTCGGAAAGCACTTCCGTGTGCGATCTCGTTCAAGCCCTCCAAACTGCTGCTTAACCCTTTGAGGCGCAGTAATCCCGGCTCTGGGAACACCAAACTCTGACGCTTTGACTGTTGCCAGTCACGAAGAATAGATTGGATTTCTATAAAAAGAGTGGCGGGTGACAGAGCTCCACGAGAATCCCTTACTTTTTTAGCACGCCCTTTTCCGTAAAATAATTGTCACGATTATTTTTAACAGCACTGACATCTGCTGGAAAACGGAGGAATGAGAGAACAGCTGGATAGATTGCCCAATGCGACCTAGAGATGGACCTAGAGTGGAGACCTAGATCCACGAGAATCCTTTACTTTTTAGCACGTCCTTTCCCGTAAAAACAATGGTCACGATTGCTCTTAACAGCACTGACATCTGCTGAAAAAGGGGAGAAAGCGAGAACAGCCGGAGAGATGGCCCCATGCCGAAAAAAGGGCAACCGTTGCCATCGATCGACTGAACGACCAGCAAGATGGCGGACGATCGAAACGTTCATCGCGTGCCCCAGATCTAGAGACCCTTTTTTTTTTTGACGCAGCTGGCTGTGCGCGCACATTGGGAAAGGGTTGCGCCTCAAAGGATTAACGGTGTAGTTCGAAAAAGTCATGTGATTTTGGTACATAAATACAATTCTGCCAGGCACCTCAAAATTTTGAAACTGTCTCTTGACAAGCTGTACTACATATTGAAATAAACGATAAATCTGTATCGGTTTCAAAACTTTTAGGAAAAATTCTTAAAAATCGGGAATTTTCGCAAAACGTGTCGCTCTTCGAAAAATCTTGCAGCTCAGATCCATGTTTAAGAATTTTTTCTGAAAATTTCACAGCGTTTTCGCTTGTGTGTAAAGCAGCTTATGAAGAACTATCTGGAGTTTTTTGGAGACCATGGTCCCGCGATAGTTTATTTCAATTTGTATACCAAGACCGAAAACAGAGTTTTTTTTTTTTTTTCTTGTCCAAAAGGTTGACTTTAGCGCAAACATTAAAACTTCGATATCTTTTATTAAAATAACGTTACCAAACGATAATTTTTCTAGTATAGTGTAATGATTAAGCAAAAATTACAGTGAATGGGTTAACCCTTTGAGGCGCAGTGATCCCGCTCTGGGAACACCAAACTCTGACGTTATGACTGTTGCCAGTCACGAAGAATTGATTGGATTTCTATAAAAAAATTATTTTTAACAGCACTGACATCTGCTGAAAATGGAAGAATGCGAGACCAATTCGATAGATTGCCCAATGCTGAAAAAAGGGCAGTCGTTGCCATCGCTCGACTTAACTACCAGCAAGATGGCGGACGATCGAAACGTTCATCGCGTGGCACAGATCTAGAGACCCTTTTTTGACGCAGCCGGCTGTGCGCGAGCCGGCTGTGCCCTTTTTTCAGCATTGGGAAAGGGTTGCGCCTCAAAGGGTTAAAACAGAGAACAATGACGTGATTATTTGCATCATGGTTTGGGGTCGCGAGAATTTCTGACAGTTGAAGTGAAGCTGCGATATCCCATACTTTATTCTACGGGGAAAACTATTTCACTCATAGTTTGCATACTTGTTAATATTTTATATCAGTTTTTTTCCACACCATCTATAGCTACTGGCACGACGAGGATAAATAAAATTGATATTTATAAGATTATAAGTATAATATTACAATTTATCATTTAATATTATTTTAATTAATAAAACATATATATAATACTTTAAGGTGCATTATCTAAAATATATGTGTATTATAGTTTTACATATCTTCTTCCCCCCCCCTCCCTTGAAGATACAGTGAAACCTCCATAAAATGGACAGCTGAGGTTTCCTCAACAAGTGTTCAAGCTTCTGAGGTCTAACTTATGGAGATATATTTGTTTCTATATTATTTACACGTTCCATTGCACAAAAAGGAGTCCAATTTAGGGAGGTGTCCAAATTATGGGGGGTGTTCAACTCGGGAGGTTCGACTGTTCTAAGAATTTTAAACAACTATAATTCACAACTTAGTATCATACAGTTATGCCTGTGACCAATTAAAGGTAAACGGATCAAGTTTTTTGTTCAGAATCCAATTTAGTTCAATATAATAATTAAATTATTAGCCAGAATAAAATTTGTGCTGTGTGTAATTTGTGCAAAATGTCAGCAATTGGGATCGAATTCAGCCCATCAGGTGCAAGAAATGGTTTTCCAAAGATTGCAATTAGTGATCATTTGATCCACTCAACCCCATCATGGGCAAGTGCATAAGGCACTCAAAATAGTAGAGGATTAAATGTGAAGGTTCCGCGCTCGGGCGGTAGCTGTCGATCAAACGGTCTAGAGTTTTGGTCGGTTCCTCCAGATGTAACGTTAATACGTGTTAGAATCCCTTAGAAAGGCCTCCGACCAAGGTACCACCCATCCTAGTCAGATCGCCCATGTTAGCGTTGCCTTAACAACACAAACTTAAATAATAATAATAACCTGATAGTTTAAAATCAGCATTCATGTTGCGTCATCGATAATCACAAAATCAAATTTTAGCAATAATAATAATAATGATAATAATAATAATAGTTACAAATTTTTGCATATTTTAGATACTTTGTCTTACTTTTCAATCCGTTTGGGCGCTTTAATTAATTTATAACAATTTTTAAAGCTTTTTTTTTTTTTGCAATAATTTTTCTAGCATATTATAATTGTTACTACTACTATTATTATTATTATTATAGACAAGGTTCTCGCTTATAACAGTGACAAATCCAGGGGACTGGAAACTTCTCTCCCTCATTCAAAATAATAATAACCACAATAATCTTGCTTTATTGTACAGTTTATTCTGTTTACATAAGTTTTTCAGCTTTCTCTCTCCCCCCCCCCCCCATCTTTCGGGGGGGGGGGAAGGAAGAAAGACAATAAAAACATCATGTTTTTCACCACTTGCTTCTTTTTTTCCTAAAATACTCGTTCCATTGAATCTTTCAAATTAATTTTCTTGGAGAATTTTTGGATAAATTTAAGAGCTTAGTTATATGCGAATAGGAAACATCAATGTTTTGTTGATAGCTGTGCTAAAACACTTAGGCTTACGCCCACGAGATCTCACTTGGTAAATATTTTCAATTTTTTTCTCCTATAGCTCTGTTTTCTTTTGCTACATAGGCTTGTGTACAACACTTAAGGCCTGTGTCTCCATTATTATTCTTGGTTCCGGGATTTTTTTTTTTTTTTTTTTTTAAATGCTGTTTCTGTTTTGTGCTTATTCTCAATCGATGGATTAATGAGATATCCACATTGAGTAAATTTGGCTGTATTATAAATATATATGGTTCCAGTTTTATAATTGTTATTGTGTGCTATCACTTGCTTGATGAATTACTTGGGATTCCATACTACGTAAGTTTAGCTATTTTATATTATATATATATATATATATATATATATACATATCCCTTAAAGAACAATGACACTAAGTGATTTTTTTTAGGCAAATAAGTTACACAATTTGTTTCCATTACCTGAAAGACACTGTCTGATATCTTGGAAGGGAAAAAAAAAAAACGAAAGGAAAGATATTGATTTCAACTAATGAATAGAGAGTTCTGTTTCTGGAAAAGAACTGTCTAGTTATTCGTGTAAAGTAATTGACATGATGATAATGCCCGTAAAAAATAACCGGGCAGTACGTAATTCGTGATTTCTCATGCACATAATCCAATCGCCTACTTTTTTTTTTTTATAAAGAGGTTGGTTCCTCCGCATATAAGAACATGGTACTTTCGGTTCCTCCCTATAAGAGTGCTCGAGGTGTGGTCTGTCTTCCGCGATGAAATATGCACGACGCTATTACAGATGAGATGGAAACAGATGGCGGAACAGCACGCACAGGAATTGTAATGGAACCGATAAAGACGTCCTAACATTTATGCAAATGGAACGAGGAAGTCGGCCATTAATTATGCATCGCGAAAAAGATCGAAGAAAAGTACCCCTTGGAGTGAGTGACTTGGCCGCTCAATTGTGGAAATGGTAGAATAGAGTCGTTTCTCTTTGTGCGGTATATAGGGAGATGACTGTGCACGTGGTGTGCGCTTTTTAATATGCATAGATGTGAAGCGCTGACAATTCACGCCTCTAAATCATTAATTGTACCAACTCGACGAAATGGAAAGCGTATCATTTCAATCCTATTAGTAAAATCGGAGGTTTTTCTTCTTCTCTTTTTGCAATGTTTCTAATTTTCTATTATGTCTGCATATCTGAAAAGTGAATAGAGCAATGTGACGTCCGCAGCATGTGTTCATATCACACTGTGACTTTGCGACTTCATGTGGCATGACAGAGAGATTGTGGCTAGGGATGGACGCGAGACGAAAAATAAGCGTCTCGCGTCTCGCAAAATAGCCTAAAAGCCTGTCTCGTCTCGCAAAAATCCCTATATCGTAATGTTAAAAATGTGTCTCGTCTCGCAAAAAAGCTGTAAATCTCTGTCTCGTCTCGCAAAAAAGTCATCTCGCGTCCATCCCTAATTGTGGCAGCGGACAAATGGCCGACTGGAACAGTTTTTGTGACATCACGTGGTGACCATCTCTGGCGTCACTTCATGAGAAATTGCACTGCGATGTCACTAAGAATGTCACATATGCTTGCCACACAGTGGCGTCGCATATGTGACATTCTATCAGTTTCATTGGGATGTGACGCTGCAACGCCTCATGTTTAACACGAAGGAACACGGTAAATATTTCCTTCGCCAAACTTGGCGACTTTTTGTGAAATATAAAGAAACTTGGCTGAAAAAATAAGTCCTCAAATCCTAATGCAGCTAATATTTTGCGATAAACCGCCAACCTTGATATGGGGAAATCAAAGGTCCCTTGCGTTGCAGTTGACCGGTATACATGCAACACAATGTAAAATTTAATTATTTATTTGACGCGTAGAATACGAATTTGAAACTAAATTAAACTCAAGAAGAGCAGATCAGTCTGAAAATGTCTAACAAAATAAAACCCTAACTGAAATTAGATCTTTTCAGATCCCTTTCTGAGGTTATGTCCTCAATATAAATTTTCTATGCCTTACTGCATAAGCATTACTAAGAAGATTTATTATTTTCGCTGTAATGCACTATCATGTTTAATCCTTCATCACTTTCGCACAAATTCTCTATATGCAATTCAAACTTTGCATCATTTGTGCAATTTGAAATTCTTAAACGCCAAAACTAAATGAATGGTTTTAATAAAGTTGGTTCACCTCTTTAAATAAATACATAAGTAAAAACTCATCAGGAGGAATCAGTAGGAGGGAAAAAAGTCAATTTATGGCTGAATTTTTCTGGCAATTAACCCGCCATAAGAATGTTAATCTACACAAAATTTTGCATTACAAAAATTTCTGTATACATAACAATATGAGTTTTACATATTCGCATTTAGCTATGTATTAACTGTATAACAGTATATACTTTAAAAAAAATCTGACACAACAATGTAAATCTTCATAAAATTTCATGGTTGTTGCTCCTAAAACTTAATCAATTTTTATAATTGTGTTATTCCCATTCTCTTTATGCAATTCAAACTTTGCATCATTTGTGCAATTTGAAATTCTTAAACGCCAAAACTAAATGAATGGTTTTAATAAAGTTGGCTCACCTCTTTAAATAAATACATAAATAAAAACTCATCAGGAGGAATCAGTAGGAGGGAAAAAAGTCAATTTTTGGCTGAATTTTTCTGGCAATTAACCCGCCATAAGAATGTTAATCTACACAAAATTTTGCATTACAAAAGTTTCTGTATACATAACAATATGAATTTTACATATTCGCATTTAGCTATGTATTAACTGTATAACAGTATATACTTTAAAAAAATCTGACACAACAATGTAAATCTTCATGGTTGTTGCTCCTAAAACTTAATCAATTTTTATAATTGTGTTATTCCCATTCCTGTCTTATTAAAGCAATATTTCGTGCAGTTTGCATCTAAGATTGTTCACCGAAGCTTAAGAAAAGCTACTTCTTTACGGGCTATTATAACCCGATAAGTGACAGCACAATAGAAAAAAAAAAAAAAGCCCAGCAGGAATCATGCTATGATATTTTTTCCTTGTTTAAAAGAAATGGACCGTTTGAAATGGAACCAAAATTCACGCCTTACAAATTAAATCACTGGAGTAATTTGCACCTATCCAACCGTTTATTCTTCAGATGTTCAAACCCTTTGACACATCCTTCGGCGTATCAAATTCACTGTCACTCCAGCGATCTGATTGGTGGTGCAGTGCATGATCGCCGGCTCTGAAAAAGAAATGGCTGCAGACAAACTTAAAAATGCTAATACCTGTTTTATCTAAGTGACAGTAACACTTGATCCCTTAACGTTTACAGCAGCTTAAAGGGAAATCGGACATTAAAACTCTTGCATGTTTTCAGCGAATAAATTGTTACTTCACGGGTTTTATTTAAATGTAACCGCTTCTTGCTTCTTTAAACAAAGTACAGGGTGGTTATTAATTAACGTGAGGTGTTCAGAGCCCTCTTCTAGTGAGTAAAGTATTGGATGAAAGCTAATAAAATTTGATGAGCATGCACAGTAGACCATGGGGTTTGGATTTCAAAAAAAAAAAAAAAAAAAATAGTTCCAAAATTTGCCACTGGGGCAATTTTGGCGCTGTAAAAGTGCCCCAGAGGTCCCCCCCCTGATCTCAATCCTTGCGATTTTTGGTAGTGGGGATTTCTTAAAGATGTTGTTTATCAAGGTCTCCGATATCGCAAATGTCTCCGATATCGCAATGTTAAATCGGTCTGTCTCCGATTGTCTCCGATATCGTCTCCGATATCGCAATGTTAAAGGATCGAATAACGCTACACGTGAGGCAAATCAACTCTGATATGCTGGGAGCGGCAGTAGAAAATGTCGTGCATCGTATGCAGCTCTTGGAATTTACCAATGGTGCGCATATTGAACCAAATTTGTAAGTAAAATTGATGTTTGCTGTATTGTTTGTCAATTAACCATTAAATATTTACGCTAATACACTTTTGCAGCGCCAAAATTGCCCCAGTGGCAAATTTTGGAACTATTTTTTTTTTTTTAATCAAAATACTATGGTCTACTATGCATGCTCATCAAATTGGATTAGCTTTCGTCCAATACTTTACTCGCTAGAGGGCTCTGAACACCTCACGTTAATTAACAACCACCCTGTATATGCTAAATACAGATTTTTAACTAATTTCAGTCCATTCATGCATTTTTGACTTACAGTCATATTAGCTTTCGTCCAATACTTTACTCGCTAGAGGGCTCTGAACACCTCACGTTAATTAATAACCACCCTGTATATTAGGGTGATTCATAAAATTGAAGTTTTTATTTTTTTGACTCTCAACCCATAATATCATTCTATCTACTAAAATATGAATTGGTTATTAATTTCAGAATTTTTTATTGATATTTAGGGGTCGCTACCAACTCTCAAAATTTAAAAATTAACTGCAATAACGCCCTTTTGGGTCTATGCGTTTCCTTCTCTTCTCTACTTCTGGCCACACCTATATCAAGCAAGTACCAATAAATTGAGCACCTCCTACTGCAGGTGGGGGGGGGGAGAAAAAAGAAAAAAACATTTTATGCGTATGACATTCCCCAGCTTTAGTTAGCTGGACTGATATTTACAACATAAACAATCCTGCTTCTTACCCGGAGATAAAATCATTGAAATCCAAAGTGGTTGTGTTCGCTCGTGAATGCGACTTACTTTCTTTTTTTGTTTGTTTGTTTGTTTAGTGTTGTAATATTATTCATATAATGGCTTCAGATGTTATAAAAACAAGAAAAAGAGATGAAATATGGTTAATCGGACACACTTGCTCAGAATTAGTTCAAACAAGATTACCCTCAGTGGAAGTAGTAATGAGTTTATTTTTTCACTATAAAAATGTAATGAAAAAAGTAAATAGAGAATCAGCATCATTAACTGCTGGTGGTGTGATGGCTATATGGGAAAAAGCAAGTATTCCCGCCAAGGAAAAGCAACATGATATCACAAAAATACTCAAATATTTCAAGGAATGGCAGAATTTAAAAAAAAAAAAAAAAAAAGAGAAAGAAAATAAGGCAAAGCGTTCAGCAGCAAAGAAAACAAGTGACAATCAAATTTAAATGTTCTGTTTGATATAGCTCACTCTAATGAATATTGACGAAGATAAGCAATTTCTTTTGAACCAAAGAAAAATGAGCCGTCTTGGACGAATCGCTAAGATTGATAAACAGTATGCTAGAAAACTTGCTAAACAATTAGAAAAAGAAGTTAAGTTGGAAAAAATGAAAGGAAAAGAAGCAATAAATAGACTAACTGAAATATGCGATTTATTGTCATCTTCAGCTACTTCTTCTACAGAGGACAGGAGTGATAGTGACATGAGTCAAAGTCGTCCTAATTCTCCGAAGCCAGGACCTTCTTCAAGCAAAGATTTTTCGATACCAAGGAAACGAGGCCGAAAAACAATCCTAGATTCTAATTTAGCAACTAGTCTCGATGTCGCTAAATTGAGCGACCGGAAAGCAACTGTTGTTTTGACATCTACACTCAAAAGTGTAGGCTGTAATGTATCAGAATACAATGTAAGCTATTCCTCTATACGTCGCCAAAGAATGAATAATAGACTGCAGCTTGCTGAATCAATAAAATCTGATTTCCAACCCCAAACTACACTAACTGTGCACTGGGATGGAAAAATGCTCGAGGACATAACAGGGCATGAAGTAGTAGATCGTCTACCAATCTTGGTATCTGGAAAAGGAGTGGACCAGCTTTTGGCCGTTGCTAAGCTTCCAGATGGCAAAGGAGAAACCATGGCGTCTGCTATTTTCGAGACAATTTCATCGTGGAAAGTACGAGATAAAATAAGATGTATGTGCTTCGACACAACGGCATCTAATACTGGGCGAATAAACGGAGCCTGTATTTTTTTGGAACAAAAAATGCAAAAAGAATTGATTTGGCTCCCTTGTCGGCATCACATCTTAGAAATCGTACTGGAAGCTGTCGTAGTATCAGCTATTAGACCATCCAGCGGTCTTGAAATTATAATTTTCAAAAAATTTAAGAGCCGTTGGACAAAAATAAATCAGGAAGACTTCAAAACTGCAATTTTTGAACCATCTACTTGGAATTGCGTTCAAACTGCTGCGACCGATATAATTACTTTTGCTCAGAATCAACTTCAACAATAAAAACACATAAAACATTATTTAATACGGCGGATTAATTAGTTAAAATTTTTTATTTGGGAATACCTTATTCCCCCGTACACGATATATATTTCGGTTACACACATAACCATCTTCAGTCGTTTCTGGATCTCTCACTCCAAGAAGCCGCCATTAGTGAGAGATCCAGAAACGACTGAAGATGGTTATGTGTGTAACCGAAATATATATCGTGTACGGGGGAATAAGGTATTCCCAAATAAAAAGTTTTAACCAACTTCAACAATTTCAGCCTCGTGACAATTACAAGGAGCTCCTTCATTTAATCATTATCTTTTTAGGAGGGATTCCTAAAAGCGGTATCTCATTCAAAGCCCCTTCTGGAATGCATCGTGCACGTTGGATGGCGAAAGCTGTATATGCATTGAAAATGTTTCTATTTAAGCACCAGCTTAAGATCACAATTAAAGAAGCTAAGGCCATTATGGATACCTGCATATTTGTTGTACTTGTCTATGGAAAATACTGGTTTACAGCACCAGTGGCTTATATGGCACCTGAAAATGACCTGAAGATTTTGAAGGACATAGTTGAGTTCGAAAAACATGATACAGTTTTAGCATATTTGTTGGAGGGACGTCAGTCGCCGGGAAAAAGATGTTGGGTCATCTTTGGTATCTTTCTGAAGAACTGGTGTCTCTAGCTTTTTTTTATAAGCGAATTTCTAATGAAACAAAACGCAGAATGATTTTAGCACTGAATAACGAAAGTTCGGAAAACAGTCCTAAAAAGGCATCTTTGAGGTATGATGCAATCAAAAATCAAAATACCGAAGATTTCGTTACAACAAATACAATGAAATTTTTCAACACAACTGGTATTTCATGCGAGTTCATACAAAAAGATCCTGAGCTGTGGGAAGAAGAAGAAAGCTACAGGTCAGCTAAAGAAATTGTACAAAACATGAGAGTCGTTAATGTTATAGCTGAACAAGGTGTTGCTTTGATGGAAGAATACAACAAATTATATACAAACGATGAGGAGCAGAAGCAGTACGTGATGTTGTTGGTTAAGAATTATAGACAGAAAAACCCCAACGTCAATAAGTCAAATTTTATATAACATTTTTCTTTCTTTCTACTTCGAGGTTTCAACACTGTTATTTAGTATTTTCATTCATAAAACTGTAGTCTGATTGTAATAAAATTATTTATTTAAAAATTTATCGTTTTTGCTTCATTTCTCATATTTCAAAATTCGGTAGCGACCCTTAAATATCAATTAAAAATTTTTGAAAAAATACTGGCATGTTTTCTAGTGGAATAGACCATTTTTAGGGGTTGAGAGTTAAAAAAGAGGGGAAAAAAATTTTTGGGGTCTTTTATGAATCACCCTACTGTATATGCTAAATACAGATTTTTAACTAATTTCAGTCCATTCATGCATTTTTGACTTACAGTCATATAAGTTACTTTACAGTTTATCAGTAGCATATGCAGGTACTTTTCATGAGATGGGAAAGCTCAAATTTACTATTCACTATCTCTCTCCATTGGGATAAAGTTTTTGAATACCATTCGAAACGTTGATAAATCTTGAACCAAGGCTTAGCCTGATCTCATCTTTGCAAAGACTCAACACCACAATGCTATTTGAAACGAAATCGCTTTATGCTAAGTGAATGTGAATTTGGATCCCCTTATACAATATTACTATTGTAAACTATTCTCTTCTCGTATCGTCGAGACATCTGCTGATTTATTAGAATTGAAACTCACTTCCAGAGCAATCAGTGTAAAGAACGGAAAATTTTCGGTTGGTCTGTAGCTTCAATTGTCCGAAACAAAATGACTAATAATTCCTAATTATTTTTTTGTAAAGTGCAACAAGTTTTTTGTAAAGTCGTAAAGTGCAAATTTTCCAAAAGTCAAAAATGGCCGGCTAAGTGTTTATGCTCAGTTTTTGCAACAGGCGCGTGACAGCAGGGGCAAGCGGACATTTTAGTTTTATAAGTTGGGGTGTCCATCAAGAAAATATAATTGTGGATTATAAATCATTTTGAAGTTTCGTACGGTCTCGTACAGAAGAAATTTTTTATATTCCTCGGAGGCACGCTGGAACACCGCTGGAACACACGCTGGAACACCGCTGGAACACCGCTGGAACACACGCTGGAACGCTTATATTCCTCGGAGGCACGGAGGAACGCTGTAGCGTTCCTTATCTTAACATGGAAGACGGGAAAACTGTGAATCAACCTTTATTGGCACTAGTAAAGTGAAACTTGCTTCCCTCAATTTCAACCAGCTGTTAACCTCGTACTGGCAGCACAAGCGCTGAGAATTCACAGTTTCTGCTTCTCCAATGTTAAGCAATGAAAATCAAAAACTCTAAACGTTTCCGAGGAAGACGCAAAATCCTTTTTGAACTAGACCGCTTGACGATTGAAAATGGTGGAATATCTACAACTACCTTGTGTTGGTAGATACCTCAGTTTTGTTGATGAAATCCCAGAGCCTGACTAAGGCAGGGGCAGGCGGTGCAGCTGCCCAGGGGCTCCATTCAAAAGGGGGGGGGTGACATGTTCCTACTGTATTTTGTAGAAATATTTTGTTTCTTAAAAAGTTTTTCTCTTCTTAACTCTTTAGACCCCGTACCGGCCAAGATGCCCGGCCGAAATGTGTCCCCTAAACGGCCTGGCCGCCCAAGAGCGAGTTCTTTCCCGTCCGACACGGGTGTTGTTGACCGTTTTACACCCCTTGAAGCTTGAGAACTTAAGGAAGGGGAAAAGAGTTAATCCTTGTACTCATGTATTTTGCATGATGTATCAATGTGCAATGGGTTGTCAAAAGCAGTTAGAATACATCTTCTTTGGATTAGCACAACAGGAAGCATCTGGCCCGTAGTGATACAATTCCCTAGAAAATTTATTAAACTATACCGAAAAAAGAAGTTTTTAATAAAACATTTTGAGTAAAAAAGGAATGTCTGGTCAATAAAATCATGCAGGCAGTTGCAAAAAAGTTCTAAGCATCCACAAGAGTAGAAAGTCTATAGAATTTAAGTAAGTCTGTAGTTCCAGGCTTCCTAATTTTTATAAATTGAATGGGTGTGTATATGAAGACATCCCCCTCCCCCCCCCCCCCCCCCGGCAAATGTCTGCTACGGGTCCTACGTTGGCTTAGTCAGGATCTAGTACACCTACTGTAACATCCTACTGAAAAAAAAACTGTTGTTTTTTTCCAAAAAAAAACAACACAACAAACCTCTTTGCCGATACAGTTAGATCTGTTGGCAGTCACAGATTAATATGTGTCGGGAACACGAGTGCATTTCAATAATAATAATTAATTAATGCAGTGAAATCTCTATAAGTTGGACACCTGCGGTTCCCTCAACAAGTGGCCAACTTTCGAAAGGTGTCCAAGTTATGGGGATGTCCAACTTGAAAAGTTCCACTGTATTAATAAAGTCTACAATACTTTATTAATACAATACTTTATTAATACAGTTCCACTGTATTAATAAAGTCTACAAATTCCCGATACTGGGAGGCTAGAGATTCTTTGAACAGTTTAGTTGCCTGATTTTGCGTTTTTAGTGCTTTTAATGTTTTAAATATTCTTAGTTTGTTTTGTTTTTCTGATCTGTGTACGGCGTACGGATAATGTTTGTAATCGCCTGCTGCATTGGAAATAAAATTTTAAAAAAAGTCTACAAAAGTATGCTCACTGTTAAAAATAATGTAACATTTACATCACTTTCAAATTGGCAAATTAAAAAAGCTCCTGCATTTTTATAAAAAGGATTACCTGCAACTATAGATAATAACAGACAGCTTTAGATGAGGCTCAGGAATATTATATATAATACCATTATATAGAGTATGCTATTTCATACAGCATAATGACTTACGAAGTAATAATTAATTAATACGGTGAATATAGTAATAATTGGTAAGGAAGTAATAATTGAGCTATTAATTACCATTAATTCTCGTGGTAGCATAAATGATTTGATTGGAATATACGGCTATTAGTAGCTCTATAATGGAAGGTTACAAATTTAATTTATGATAATCAAAATGTGTTTCGGAATAAGTGCACATAAATTATATTAGATTTTATAGCAAACCTGCTAACAGGCAGCTGTTTCTTATATCTTACAAATCATTGCAAATTGCAGGCATGCACATAACAGTAATAACATTTCACTGTTTTTAAGAAGCTCCTACTTCTGAAATGTCTACGACAAGGTAAAAAAGGCACATAAAGGGAATAAAACGCCCATCCATATAATGGGCTGCCAAATTACTAGGAACAATCACGCACACAAAAAAGATAGTTTTGTCCTTTAGTTGTGGAAAATAACTAGAAAAACGATGGTTGAACAGGATAAATGATTTCTTATTCCTTCATTATTTTTAGCTGAAAAAAATGTAAAATGAAAGTACAAAATATAAAAAATAAGGAGTAAAAGAATGTTAGTCAGTGTTCGTTGATATTTTCTTTGTCTTCTGTTAGTTAAAAAATATCCACTAGGTGGCGTTTTGTATAAAAACACAGCAAGTTTAACCATGTTTAATTCGAAATGTACAAACAATTTCAACATATATGCTCAATAGTTTTTGTGCACTCATTAACAAATTTGGTCTTTTTTTTGCTGAACTTACCATGCAACGCTCCACATCACATCGTGGACATTTTTTGAACATATTTTTTTTTTTTTTTTTTTTTTTTTTCCTTCTGCACATCTTGTTTAGAACCTATATGCCAAATTTAGAGGCAGTTTAGAGGCTTACGCGTTCCAGCTGTTTATAGAAGTTTAATTAACCACCCTTTACGTGTTGTAAAGAAAAATAATAATTTATTTCTTTGCACAATTTTCAATTTTTATTTCTATTTTTTTTAATTTACGAATGTATTTATTATTATATAAATGCACAGAAAAAAGTATAAACCATGTCAAACGTTTCGATTTCAATATGTTTTACAACACAGGTGTCTATAACTCGACGCTCAGCAAACAGTCACTTTTATGTACCTGAAGTCCTTGAATGATCGGTAACTCTGTAATAAAAACACAACAAATCATAAACACACCATTTCCCGCAACTTAACCCTTTCTATAACCTATATTAATTTTATTTTGCTTGTAACAGAACCCCGTCAACAAGTAGCACAGTAATGATTGTGCCTTCTACAGTGAGATTATGGCATTTGTATAATGCCATTCTTAACAACAATTCCAGATGGCATTATTTTGGAAGCCACTGTATTTCATAGCAAATAAGGTTATTCCAGTTAAAAATGCAGCTTTTGAACACCTTTTCAGGTTTTAATTGCAATTATGGCACAAAAAAAAATTAGAATGTCTCTTTACAAGTTATACTGTGAACTAACTCAAACAATAAACCTATATAGTAATTACGGAACTCTTAGAAAAAATGGCCATATAAAAGGCTATACGAAATATCGCGATATTTCCAAAGACGGACAACTCCTCCACCAATTTTGGAGGCCATTTTTATGCTTATGATTTTTTTCTGAAAGTGGCGCGACACATACAGCTTTGCCGTTAGTGTCGGTCCATAGCGCATTGAAGTGAAGAAGCATTATTAATTTTTTCGAGTGTTCAACATCATTAGTTTTTAAACCCTTACGACCTCTCTTCTGGTAGAAAACCCTTAACCTTTTGAAGCACAGCCATTTCCCAACGTCGAAAAAGTCCAGCCGTTGCCATAGTACGATTTAACTACCACCAAGATGGCACCAAGACATTTCTTATACAGTCGGCTGTGTCTAAAAAGTTCTTGAGCTCTGGGGCACGCAGTGGGCGATTCGATCAACCGCCATCTTTGTGGTAGGGTAGTTAAATCGTACTATGGCAACGGCTGCACTTTTTTGACATTGGACAGTCTATCTAGATGTCCTCCTTAAGTATTTAATTGAAATGAAATGTATTCTTCGTGAATCAGCCAAAATGTCAGAGTTGTGTCCTCATAGCGAGGACACCGCTGTGAGTACACAACTCTGTACGCGTAAGTAGATGCCTTAAAGGGTTAAAGCACCTACTTAAGCACCCTAAAGAGTTTTGACAGCATGAAGCATGAGCAAGCAGGCAGTCAACACTTTTTAGCTATAAAGTCGAAGCATGGAAAATGTCGTTGAATTCTTTATTTATTTATTTTGTAGAACATTTCATTGTTAGGGCTGATGTATGCATGTTAGTGAAAATGCAATTCTGGAAGTATTACTCATTAAAGCAATTAATCGCAAGTTTAAACAATAATTATGGATAAACGTAGTCCAGAAGTAAAGCTCCACTTTTTCTCTTGTTGTTATGTTTACAGGCTACACACAAATAAAGATATGAAAGACTTCTCAACAAACAACAAAAAAGAAGAAATATCGACATGGACACAGAAGAAAGAGTACAGTGACTTCGGACATGGGAGCGAGGGTGGTCCAGTCAACAAGGGGCAAAAGGGGAGTATATCGTCTCCATCAAGCATGATGATATTCTGTGACTGTTGCCGGTTGCTCTCTGATTAGTCTGAGCATGCCTGTCTCGCTCCTGTGCCCTAGGAACGCGAATGCGTTTCGACGGTTTTCTGTTTCGTCGTTGAATATGCCAGGAGATAAACCGAGGAGTGGAACAACAGTGTTTATTTTAGCATGATCTGAAATGTCGTTGAAAGCCAGTTTCACGTATGAATGCTTTGCTGAGTGCGTATTCAAGTCCTGATGGTTCTTTGAATGTTGCAGTCGTCAAGTGTAAGGGACTGGCTGGAATAGCTGAGTAATATATATATATATATTTTTTTTTCTGGTGCACGTTCCTGCTGTGATAATATACTGCAGGATTAGACTGGACGTTGTTGATAGAGACATACACGGTATGTGCATTATATATTCAGGCGGAAATTCCACTTATTTATTTTGTACAACACATTTTACTGTTAGAACTGATGTATACATAATGGTGGTTTTAAAGTTAAACAATAAATGCAACGACACAACTAATTTAAGATATTTTAAACTTTTAAGAAGATTGCTATAAATCACTATGTGCGTATTGACTCTTAGTTGCAAAATAAGTAAGTACTATAAAATTTAAAATAAATCAGTACGTTGTTTAGCTAACAAATTAAAAATAATGTAACTGCAATCATGTTAGATATTTATTCCCTGAAGAAAAGAGAAACAAAGCCAAGCTCCCGATAATATTAATTTTGTTGCCACCAATGATTTGTATGATAATATCATTTAAAGTAAATAAAATTTCAGTCACAAAGTTAGAACAAAATTTCAGAATTGATATTCATCAAAATCTAAAGGTTAAGTTGCATTTATTGTAGAATGTTTCGAATAAAAATTAAAAAATTAAGCTAAAATAAATAATTTCTGAAAAATTCAGTAACAAAAATAAGATTATCTGTAAACCAAATTGTAATACTAGATTTATTTTATTTATTTATCGATTTTTTAACAAAATTGAATTTTTAGGGGGATGATTTAAGTTTACACAAAGCACTATGCAAGTAGTGAAAGATTAAAGAAAAAGAAAATGTTTAATCATTGAACGTACATGGTGTTTATCCACAGTGATCTATGTGCGAAAAGATGGGCCTATAAAGGGGATCTCTGTCGTTGTGTCTTTGTGAGGACCAAAAAAAAAAAAAAAAAAGCTACCAGGGTAAAGATTTGTCAAGGTAACCTAAGATTTTGCTGGAAAGTCTTTTATAACAGATGCGTTTGGTATAATTTATCTTTCTTGATTCATATTTAATTGGTCTGAATTGCCCATTTTGTAGGGGGATAATATAAGTCGGCATTAAACATTAGCCAAGTGGTGAAGGATTAAAGAAACAATTCTCTAAGTATGATGAAAGTATGATGATGAATGAAAAAATTATGTGCAGTGGTCTCTTTCTTCCTCTCCCAATAATTAGCAGATGGTGACATCTATGACAGTAGATCTGGTTCAACACTTTTATTTAAGGACATTGTAAATGACAGTCTATCTTTTGAAACATTAAAAAAAAAAAAAAATTATTGTTATGATTATCTGCAACAAAATATTTTAACAATTTCTTCAAAAGTTTCTTAAATTCATTCTTTTAATCATATATTTTTAACTAATATAAATCTGACTATTGATTTACTATTTGTTCGTTATCTATTTCCTTTTCTCTTGATCCAACCAAACTAATTGCCGGTCTCGCAAGATTTGTTGATTCAAAATTCGATTACTTATATATTTTTTGTAGTTCCCAAACGAAATAACTTTTGCATAAAAAAAAAAAAAGCAAATAAACATACGATTTCAAATGAAATAAAGAGCTGAGTTTTGGGCACTGAACAGCGAAGAGCAAGTGATCTCTTTTGCCCTGGGCCTTAAACGTACATGAAAACCTCATTGTAATGTTGATGGGAGATTAAAAGACGTGTATATGAAATAAATGGACATATTGGAAACGCACGCTTGCGATTTTATGAGGCTTAATAGCCGGCAAATCCTTACTTTGCCTCGTCCTGTAGAACGTGATTTGGACACGTTAGATTGAATCATGACTTCATGGTTAGCCGGGACCATAATTTGAAATCACATAGAACTGTGTACGGAGCTTGTTAAGCCGTAATGGGGGAACTACGTCTTACCTTATATGGGATTATTCGATCCATTTGTTAGAGATTAGGTTGAATTATACATTAGGATTAGGTCGAACGTTTATATTAATGAATTATTTAATAATTGCCAGGAGATTTAATGAATCATTAGCGATTGGATAAGAGCGTGAACTGGATCAGTGTATATCCTTATTTAGAAACGATATGAGGACGCTAATATTGCCAATTTTGTGTACGTGTGTGTGTTGGCTTGTGAGCTATACTGTTAAATTTGCATCCCAATAGCCCATAATTGCCATGAAATAATTAAATGCTTCAAAAGTAAACTAAGTAAAGGAGAATATCTACAGCTAGAAGAAAAGGAGATAGATTTCTTTTGCTTAATATCATTTTCTTTAATGTCGATATTTTGAAAAACTCCCAATAAAATATAATGCATGCGTTTAAACGGAATATATATTAGGTATTGAAAAGAGAAATAACAATAAAAAATTGAGATTTACGAAATAGGTAGTGTGCACCTGTGCATTTCGTGCGTAAGTTTGAAATGTCACCATAAACCAGCAGAGAATGGATGAAGATCACTAAAAATATGTATTAATTAATTATGAGTTAAAAATATATTGCAGTGAAGCCTCCGTAAGTTGAACACCTGCGGTTTCCTCAAAAAGGGTCCAATTTTCAGAGGTGTCTAACTGATAGGAGGGGTATTTTTCTATATTTTGGACACGTTCCGTTTCTCAGAAAAGTGTCCAACTTAGGGAGGTGTCCAACTTGGCAAGTTAAATATTTGTATTTGTTTCATACATCTCTAAAATCACATTCTAAATGATGAATTTTGGTTTCATCAAATGTCATTTGATACAGGGGAAAACAAATCTATAATTGTATTTGAAAAATTTCATTTTAAAATTAATGGATTTTAAATTCAGTGAATTTAGCATGTTAGTCAAACCTCAAAATTAAATTAAAAAATTAAACATCTTTAGTTTAGGGAAAAAAACTTTAAAACGAGCTTAAAAGTACACCAATCTAATACTATAAGTAATACATAACAGGTGAACGTGTGCGTCTGCTAAAAAGAAAAACGTAAAGGTGTATAGATGTACATAAAGACTCTTTTTTTTTACGTAGTCATAAGCTTTAATATTACTCCGTTAGAAAACCAACTGAATGAGCTAACCATTATGAACTAAGTGAACTATCCGAGGTTTTTTCTCCGGCATTCAAAAACGTGACATCGTAAACCACACGAGACTGAGCATCCTTCCAATCGAAGTACATTTCACAGTGTGTGCGATTTTTAAATAGCTCGTTGAGGTGGACATTTTTGACAATTTTCTCGATATTAAAATAAAATAAAAACTAGATTTTTCTTTTTGCTGAGCCCATGGGGCGATTTATATATTTTTAAATTAAAAAAAATTTCACGTAACACAAGAATTTTTTTTTTTTATTTTTTAGAATGGGAGCATGAGCTTTTTAATTTTTTCTTAATTATATAATTTTTAAAAAGTAGAAAGTTTTTATTTTTTTGTGATAAGTGATTTCATACACTATACAGTATTAATAAAATATTTTTCGTGCATATTAAAAATGAAAAAATGCATGTTATATTCATCAAACTTTTAAACGAGCGGCCTTACAAATAAACTAAAAACGACGAGTTTACTGCTGTTTGTTTTCGACAGAAGAGGACGGTGTTTTTTATATTTTTATTTATTTATTTATTATGTGGTGATGTAGTTAAACTTTTTTTTACTATTTTGCGGAAAAACAAAAAAATTTTTTTAAGTGGTTTGCCAGGTGAGTGAAAAAACGTTTTACCTTACTCAATCTTGTTTACTCGAGGAGGAAAAAAATGATGCGTTTTAAAAATGCTAATAGGGGGAGAAAAAAAAATGAAGAAAAAAGAAAATGTCTTGTTTTTTTTTTTTTTTTTTTATTTTTTTGTAAATTAAACATGTTAACTAGGAAAATTAGTATTCAGTAAAAGTCAAATAAATCACACGTTTATAAGCAGTGGTGTACAATTCTTTATTCGTTTTTAAAATAAAAGAAAATGCCAGGATAGATTGTAGAATTTTTTATGTAAATGGATAGCTAAAGAAGGATACTGAAACATAAAAACAGGACGCGATAGTAAAAAAATTCGTAAAATGATATCACGTAGTTAAAATCTTTAGGAGGTGGACGCATCTCTTAGAAAAGTGGGATAAAAAGCCGTTGCTCACGCTTAAAATCTATTGAGTAAAAATAATAATCCAAACGGAGTATATTTTTTTACTCAAATTATTGACTTCAAAACAGCCATTCTCCCGATTGAGTAAAAATTTTGCTCCACTAATCGACCAAAAAATTAATCGAGCGAAAAAAATTTTTCAATTTTTTGAGCATTATACAACAGCTCCATTTTAGGCTAAATAATAAATCAAAAAATGAGGAGTGTCTGTCCGTTTTTTGATTAAATGTAAACTGTACTCAATTATGATTTATTATTTTAAGCTATAGAAATGAGCGTTTTTTTACAAAAATCAGCTCTTTTTTTAAATTAATATATCGGTACTCAATTAAGATTATTATTTTTAAGCTAGAGAAAAGGGTGTCTTTTTCTCTAGCTTATGAAAAAATTTTGCTGTTTTATTCTTATGTATATTTGCTGTTTTGCTATCTTATGAAAAATTTTGCTGTTTTTTATTATAATATATTGAATGATTCGTTTTTCTTCATTTTTTTTTATTATCAGAGCTGTAAATCCATGATTATAAGCCCGAGAAAAAATAAAATTTTTAAAATCGAGGCAAAAAAACATTACATATATCTTAATACACTATAAAAAAAAAAAGTATTTTTTTTAATAAATAGAATTTAATTTTCACTATTAGTCTCTCGTTATAAAAACGAAATTCACAGTACAGTCCAGAATACACAAATGCAATCATGGTTTAAAACCAGCTGTGAGATTTAATGAAAAGCAGCAAACCCAATTTTATTGACATGAAAAAAAGATTAAAATAGTACTTACTCACTTGACTGAAGATATCATAAACTTCATTTTGTTTTTTACAAGAGCGGACGAGATTTTTTTATAATCCAATCGTAAGAAAAAACTATGTCCATTAAAAACAAAAAATTTTTTACCGAAAAAGCATTTCTCTCCATATTTTAGGTTGAATTTATTTTCACAACTCTGAATATGAAAAAAAGATGCATTTGGTATTCGGATATAAAAATAAAAAATTATCCACCGTTCTAAAGTATTATCGGGTATCCTCTTCAGAAAAACTTTTTTAATTCATATTTTTTCATAAACGACATGTTTTGCTCTTCGATGATCGCCAAAATTCCCGCGTTGTGTTGTTTGTCTGTGGGTGGACTATGTTTTATGGTTACTTCCCACACATCGGCACGCCAAGAGATCGCCAACAATTTCACCCCCTTTTCAAGAAGGGTAAGTCAGTGACCCTGCAGATCTAGACTCACGGAAAATAACACGAGGATGGTCCCGTTCTAAAGAGGGGATCGCAAAAGCGGGAAGATAGCAACCCATAAATTACTCCAGCCAGTGTCACTGTGAAATCCGTGTGTGATACATGCAACGCTTTGAAGTACAGTATTTTCCAATGAATTTCATGTATTGATATCGGAGATGTCTAGCAAGGTATAATAAGAGTTCCTTTATCAGCAGCAATAATTAAAACTTGGCTTTAGAAAAATATTTTAAAACTTACAATCGCTTGTTTTGAAAAAAAATTTTTTTTTAAATATTTTATTCTTTTTTTTTCACGATTTTAAAATTCGCTAATTTTAATTTAAAATGCGTGCGCTCACTGTCTCAGGAAGGAAGGAAAAAAAGAAAAGAAGGGAAATTTGAAGGAAGAAAATTGCGTTAACTATTTACATATATTTACGTTAAAATTTGCTTATTCGTTTTAGTTGTGGACGCAGGATCTTATTTTAGGCTAGGTAACGGAGCACGTGACATGGCGCTTCCATTTTATAGTTGTCCTAGAAACTGCACAGATAGTATCAAAACACGAACTAAAATAATCTTTCACACATTATGAAGGTTTAATTTCTACCTGAAAATCAAAGTAAATTATCTGAAT
Organism: Cheiracanthium punctorium; assembly: GCA_038373885.1. Taxonomy (NCBI): domain Eukaryota; kingdom Metazoa; phylum Arthropoda; class Arachnida; order Araneae; family Cheiracanthiidae; genus Cheiracanthium; species Cheiracanthium punctorium. The sequence goes on from JAWZYV010017331.1 coordinate 51,166, forward strand.
ATTTTAATTGAATCCAACAAATTATTCGAAGAGTTATGCATAAATTTAATAATATCTGATGCTGATAACTAATAAGTAGTTCAACAAAATCCTCTAAAGTTTTAGACATTCTAAAATTTAAACTTTTGGTCAGAGAAAAGAGAAAATCAGATTTTTTTTCGGAAACATATATCGTAATTTATTGTGTTCTCTTGAGTATTCATAGAGCCTGAAATATTTGACCCATTAACCGTATATAGAACATTGTAAAACTAAAATAAAAAATAAAAAAACCTGTAAAATTTTTTTAAAGCATTTTCTTAAATTCATGTTAAATATTTTTAGCAATTCCCCTGAAGAACTCTTGAGCAATGTGACAGAGGCGTTTAAAAGTTTAATGTTAAGAAAATCTTCATGCACGGGTGATTTGTGCAACGTAAATTAGTTTCATTTAAGTAATATTCCGCAATAATTTTGTTTCAGGGTTTCCCGCAAGTACCCTACAGAGGGTGTTCACACATTTTTGTAACGATTTTGCAAAAATATATATAGAAATAAATATAAGAATTTTATTTCCTAATGTGTTCAGTCTGATAGCACTTTCTTTGAACCATCATATTACATCTTGATTTCAAAGATTAAAGTCCTTTTCTTAAAACATCAAGGCTGATATTGTTCCACTCCTCCATCACAATCTTGTATTACTATAATCTTTTGTAGTAATATATGAATGCATCTTGTGTATGCGTTATTATGGCAACGCTATACTAGGGCAGTCTGCCAAGGATGGGGGGGGGTGCCTAGGTAGGAGAACTTTCTAAGGGGTTCTAAAACGTATTCACGTTACATCTAGAAAAAACCTACCAAACATCCAGACTGTTAGATCGACAGCTGCTCGGTGGGATCCGATCCGGGACCTTCACTCTTCGGCCATCTACCATTTTCAGTGACATAACTATTGTGCGATACTAAGGCTATAAATGTATTTTAAAGTAGAAATATAATTCAACTCATCTTCGTTTAGAAATATATTTAATTTTATATTTCAATTCCATTCATTATCACTGAAAAATAACGTTCAATAAATACTTGTCACACATTTTTGCTTTCATGGCTTTTAAGATGCAATTTATTCCAGGAAAAATTCATGTATATGTAAAAAAAAAAAAGTTACTATTACATTTGTTTGTTCATCTTAAAATACACTGGAATAAAATAAAATAGAAGTTTCTGTAGAAAATTTTACTTAATTCAAGTTTTAGACGTATTTCGTATTTTGTGTGTATTAAGAAAATACATGTATTTTGTGTTTTTTCAATTTAGAAAGCATTTTGTATTTTGTAATTTTTTGTGTTTGAATAAATGTAATTTGTATTTTGCATCGAAAATACATTCTTTTATGTATTTTACCCAACTCTGCTTCTGTAGCTGCTTTAAAGAGCATTGCAGAGCAAGCAGTAATTATTTTTATTTCCAACGGAGGGGAGTAGAATACTCCCCTCCATTGCACTGGAGAGAGTATGAGGGAACGTCCTCTAAGTGAAACTGTACTCCCCCTCTCTGTACAGCGGGGCATGAGGGGGAGAAAAGCAATAAACTTTAGGTTTACCACTGCCGATCTGTGGGAAGATAGG
>JAWZYV010017332.1:0-35154 GCA_038373885.1 Cheiracanthium punctorium
AAGACGAAAATGGTCGCCCTTTATTAGTTGATAATTATTATAATACGTACTTGTTATAATAATGATAATATTTATTTAATAATTTTGCGTTTATTATTGTTATAAAAAATGCAAAAATAACATCATCGGACTGTGGGAGAACATTTTTAGCCCAAAGCGTGTGTCCTGAACCATTAGTACTTTTCATGTGTGTTATTATTAATTATTTTACTTTTCAGTGGCTCTAGAAAGAACAAAGTAGTGCCGTATGATCTCTTTTTAGGTATCGTACAGAAATTACGCAAAAAAAATAAGCAAAAAACAATGATTATATTGATACATACTTTTTCCTTTAAATGTCATTGTACACACCAACTACCGGGTGTCCCAAAAATGGCCAACGATTTTTTAAAATCAATTAAAGAAAAATGGACATCCAAAGAAATGTACGGTTTATACATTCTGCTAAGGTAATCAGGGAATTTATTTTCACGAATTTTCAAAATTAGTTACAACGCTCGTGAATAGATGACACTGCTACTCTTTACGTATTCCATCCATTGAGATCGATGTTATTTATATATCCTAGCGTATGCTTTAAAAAACGTTTATTCACTGGAACTGTATATTTTTATTGTTTTGGAGTTTCTTCACCTGGAACACAGTTTTTGCGAAATTTTCAAAGGAGATTCAATGTCGGAAATGGTCCATCAAACAGTACAATACAGGCACCACTGGTAAAATTTCATAGTGCTGGGAATGTCATTGACGACACAAGTTCCAGAGGCGAATGCTACAATCGTTCAGCAAGTCATCCAACAGCGACATCAAATTTCCGTTCACCGTGTTGCTTGACAGACTAGACTACGACAAACGAGCGAATAATACATCACAGCTTTCACTTATTTCCTTACTATGTCCAAACTCGACAACCTCTAAGTGCTGACACCACACTCATGTACGCGAGACGTTCGCAAATACTGTCCTGCTGAAGTTGGATGCCTGCGAAATAAATGTTGGAATCATTTGGTATTCTGACGAAGCGTACTTTTTTTTCCTCGATGGCTTTGTTAAAAAGCAGAACTGGCACATTTAGTGAACAGAAAATTCACATTTAGCAGAGATGAATGTACATTCATCTCTGCATCCACCAAAAGTCATGGATTACGCCGCTATTTTCTCCAGAATATTTATTCGGCCATTTTTTGAACACCAACGATTCCACATCACCTAATTAATATGTAGGAACATTTTACTCCTTTTTTTTTTTTTCTATAATAGGACAGTATAAAATTTCATGTTGTATTTATAACGGGACATCCCCCATGACTTTGTGGCCATTCAAACTGCTTTAGAGGACGTTAGGAATAACTCCTGGTTTATGCAAGACAGTGACCGGCCACATCGAGTGACTGCAGTATTCAATTTTTTCATCGAGCATTTCGGAGATCGTATCATTGTCCTTGACCGCGGAAAGCATAAGAAAAGTGGCATGGATTGGCCTGACTATTCGCCAGATTTGACGCCTTGCGATTTTTTTACTTCCTTGACGTAGCATAAGGAAGTAATATGATCCCGAAAAATTCTGGGGGCCAAATTTCGACAAAAAAAACCGATTTTGGCTACCTCTAAATTTAATTTTAAAAATTGTTTCGATGCATCTCATTGTAGGCTAGCATGCACGATCATATTAACGCGTCTGCAACTCATTTTGACCAGCGGCGAGTCTATTGTGGCCAGTTTTTCCATGCCGTCTGTACGTACGTACGTACGTATGTATGTAACTCGCATATCTCAAAAACTATTGGTCGTAGAATGTTGAGATTTGATATTTAGGATTGTTATATGATCTAGTTGTGCACCTCCCCTTTTAGTGGCAATCGAATGGATAGTTTATGTACAGGACCGCCCAAAAGATTCGAAATACATTACGCTCTATGGGCCGAAATTCATTAAACTCGCCTAACTCAAAAGGTATTAGGCGCAGAATGTCGAAACTTCATATTTTGGATAGTTGTAACATCTACTTGTGCACCTCCCCTTTTGGTTCCATTCGACTGGATAGTTTATCTACAGGACTCTCCAAAACATTCGAAATACATTACGCTCAATGGGCCGAAATTCATTAAACTCGCATATCTCAAAAACTATTAGGCGTAGAATGTTGAAACTTTATATTTAGGAACGTTGTAACATCTAGTTGTGCACCTCCCCTTTCGATTCAATTCGACTGGATAGTTTATCTACAGAACCGCCCAAAAGATTCGAAATACATTACGCTCTATGGGCCGAAATTCATCAAAGCGTTTTTTAGAGGTATTAGGCTATTTCAAACGACTCAGAAGTGATATATGCTGTAAAGAGTTAGAAAATGAATTTCTCCATTAAAAAAAGTGTGTTTATCATTTATAGTTCTGCTACAGGAACACTCAAAAGATTTCCAATACATTATGGTCAATTGCATTTTTAGGGGCATTCATCCATTTCAAGCACAATACCGTCCTACCACATAAGTTAGGTAATGGTCTGACCACGGTCACGTGCCTCCCTCAAGAACTATGCCAAAAGTCGACAAGCTTGGCGACTTTTGGTGTACGTGTGTGCATATTTAACTCTCAAATCTCATAAACTATCATGAAATTTCTTATATAAGATTGTTGTAACATCTAGTTGTGCATCTCGATTTTTGGTTCCAATGTACTGGAGAGTTTATTTACGTACCACCGAAAAGAATTTCAGTACTTTAATGTGTATGGATATCTTCAATGTAATACAACTGCAGACAATAATTGTTTGGTACATGCCCAAAATCTCGCCATCTGTCCTCGACCTTGGCGAGTTTTGGCGAAATATCGCCAACTTTGGCGATAGTCAGTCATTTGATCCATGTCCAAAGTATCGCCACTTGTCATCGTTCTTGGCGAGTTTTGGCGAATTATCGCCAAATTTGGCGATAATCTTTCATTGTTTGGTTCATGCTTAAAATCTCGCCAAATGTCGTCGACACTAACGAGTTTTGCCGAAATATCGCCAAATTTGGCGCTAAAAATTATTTCGTATTTTGTATAACTTTAAAACTTTAACCCGTAGAATTTTGAACTTTCGTATTTAGAACTATTGTAATATCTAACTGTTTCCAATATCTTTTTTGACAGCAATCGACTGAGAATTTATTTACAGGGTGAGCCAAATGCCTTTAAATACATTGAGGTGTATGGATGCATTCAATTCATTGAAAGTCTGTGGTCAATGACTACTTTGGCTATCCCCAAAATCTCGCAGACTATCTCAAGTTTGTCGGCTTTTGGTGAAATATCGCCAAATAAAGTGTCAGAGGGAAATCTTTCAAATTGAACTCAGCTTGGCGATATCGAAATATTTGGCTAGAAATCACTAAACCTTATTATTATTGATATTTTATCTCTTTCAAACAAATAAGTTTAGACGAAGTGTGTCGAAAATATTTTTGATCTAATAGACGTGCAAGGAAGTCATGTGTTGGACACATCAGATTTTTTTTGAGAGGAGAGTACTTGAAAGAACATGTGTATCGTCCCAATCCACAAACTAAATGAACTGAAGCAATTCATCTCTGCTGCTTTTCAGAGAATTTCAACTGAAATGTTTGCACAGGAGTCAGCAAATTTCGTCCTCAAACTGCAAATTCTGATGCATCCTGGAAGCGTTAAAAGCACGTGAAAACTTCAAAAATTCATTAAACAAATCATCATACAAAATTGCGGTTTGAATGGATAAGATTAGAGGGATTTCGGATTTTTTTTAATTGGAAACTTGCCTCCCACTGTGCATACAAGAGCCCCCTATCGGTAACATTTAGAACTGCAGCCTTCCTAGTAATTAAGAAAGATCCCATCACCCTCTAATCTTATTGGTGCAAACCACAATTTTCTATCATTATTTGTTATTTTTTAATGAATTTTTAAAGTTTTTACGGACTTTTTGTCCACCCTGTATTATATCATCTATATTATTTTATTGGGAAAGTATTTTTGCAACTTATACTACATATTCTATGTACTTGTAAGCAAAGAGATAACTTCATGAGCAAATATGCACACACATTTACGTTAAACTACATAATTTTACGAAATCGAATTTAATTATTTTACAATTTATCTATGATTCTTTTACTATTTTACGAACCTCCTCCGTCTCGCTGCCATAATATTGTCGGGCTGGAGAGTTCGAAAGTTAGTGCCAGAAAGATAATGAATTTCAATTCTTATGCACGGAATTTTTGTATACCAAAATGTTCAAAACTTTAAATAAATGCATACATTGTACATATACTTATTTCATACAATATATATATTTTTAAATGGTACATTTTTAGGGGGGTAATGAATACTTATTTTTAACTTTTCATGTATACTCAATCCTTTTGAAGTTTTCTTTAGTGCCGACTGATGAAATCGATATATTTGTTCTGTCTTCTGTTAATTAGAAGGACAAAGCTAAAGCTCGAGCTGACGCTCAAGTATCTTCTGTGATATATCTGTTGTAGTCAGAAACATGAGTAATAATCCTCGTCCAATTGAGAGTAGATATGTTTCTCTCTACATCGGCGACTTATTTAAATAATTAAACATCAAACATGTAAAAGGTATGTGTAAGGATTTTTTTATTATAATCCATAAAAAATTCTTAATTATTGTTATTTCACAGTATCTATCGATACTCGTTATATTTAATTAAAAATCTAACACATATATCGGATATCTTATTATTCTACTTTGTTTTACTAATAGTACCACGAACAATAAAATGCCATGCATTATTGAAAAATGTCTTTCGAAGATTTTTTTTATTATTATTTATTCTTTTTTTTACTTTAAAACTAAATATCACTAATGAGAAATGTGTACTGTGTTATATAATAAATGCGCTCACTTCCAAAAGTTAAGCACAGAGAGTAAAATGTTAATTTCGGTAAGCCAATCTCAATTAAAGAGCTAAAATTTGTTTCAAAGTTAGAAAAGTGTATGTAAATATATTAGGTAACAGCCAATCAGAGTTTCGCATCGAGAATTACAACAGGCAGTCATGTAAGAAGCCGGCGTTGGTTTAAGCCTGGAATCCACATCCTCGGAAAACGCAACAGAATCAGAAAACAGAAAGTGAAAATTGACGAACTTCCGGTTTTTCAGTTTCTGTCAAGCAGAATCAAGGGCGGAAAATGGAGTTGAAAATGTTAAACTTTTCTGTTTCTTTCCGTGTTTTCTGCCATGTGCCAGCCAATAGGAATTCGCCTAGATCCAGAGAGGCTGTCATCCAAAAAACAAGATGGCGTCACATTTCGTTGCTGAAGTACTTGTATCGCAGAGATTGGCATCTTCTATTCTTATTGTGTTATAATAAAAAAAGGAAAAATAAGAAAAAAAAGGAACATTTCTTAAAACCAACGTTTTTGCATTTAAAATAGTACTTTCTCTTCATCTACAGTTCGAGGATCTTCATTCAATTAATGCTGTGAAAATTCCATATTTTTCTCTTACTAAAAAAATGTTTTAAACTCATAATCTATGTTTACGTTTTTTAATTTCGTGTGTTCTAATCAAAGATGTCCTATTCATAAAGTGAATGCTTATTTTAGCGAGAAATTATTCGTTATTCATGTTTTTTTTTGCTGTTTCAATCATGAAATGTACCGAGTAATAAACAATTTAAAATGAAGACGATAGATGGCGCCTACATTGTAGTATCTGCTAGGGCGTATTATGCTAGAGTGGAGTCAAGTGCCGACAGAAAATAATCCAGACAGGAATTATGTTCTGCGAGAAATTTCAGCTTTCCGATAATATGGAATCCACGCCTTACAAGAGTTGCATGCGAGTGCTCATGAAAGTTGTTTAGAACATGTGTACGATTTGTTTTCCCACTCGGCATGTTTTGCTTTCAGAAGACGAATGGAAGATTCGGAACGGTCCGACGCACTGAGGCAGAACAGTCTATCGCTCATGTTACTCTTTTCTTTGGGTTTCATATCCCGTCATTTCACGATCATGGAAACAATCTCAAACCAGCAACGATTTTCAGAATCCATGTAGCCAAACGGCCAATGGTTACAACCCTCGCGGAAGATCGATATATTGCTATCGTAACCAAGCGGAATCGAAGTGCGACCTCCAAACGTGCGACATCTATAGTTGCAGCAACCACTGTTAAGACAATATCTGCCACTATTGTTCGTCGAAGGGTAAACATGAATGTTGTGTATGTACCACGTGTTACTGTTCCTTTATCAATCCAGTTCAGAGGGGCACGATGAAAATGTTGCCGCCAGAATGTGAATTGAATTGTGTCCGACTGGGGCAACGTTATGCTCACAGACGTGCCCAGATTTGCCCTACAGCCCGATGATGTGCGAACAATTGTCAGGAACAAACAAGGTATACACAATCAGTCCAAGAGCATCATCGAACATCACGCATTCCACGGTGGAATCATCATGGACTAGGTAGGGATTTCATTGGGATATCGTACCGACCTGCACATCTACAGGCGGGGTTCTGTTTCAGATTTACAGTTTTGCGATGAAGTCCTAGACCTCACAGTGAAGCTGTACGCTGCGGCAGTTTGTCCTTTCGCGTTAGAGACGAAAATGCGCTTCCCCATAGAGCTGCCATCGTTGACGACTTTCTGGAAAGTGAGGGGGATTGCACGTATGGAGTGACCCGCTTACTCGCCGGACTTTATTCCAATTGAAAATATTTGGGATACCCTCGGTCTTGCTGTATATAGATGTTTCCCACTTCCAGCCACATTCAAAGATTTAGAAATTGCCCTACTGGAAGAATGGCAAAAACTTGTATGGTGGTTGAACTCCTCATAACAGGCAATTTCACATGGTGTACGCTTTGTCCAAAGGTGAAGGGTGCTCACATACCCTATTAATGTAACTTTTCGTTGTCTGTTTTGCATTCAAACACCATTTTCTTAATTGCGCAAATATAACGTCATCTTTTAGTTTTTGAAAAATCACTTCTTTTTTTTTAAAGCTCGGTATGCAATTCTTTGTCTTGTTTCATGTTGTCAGTTCATGAATAAACATAGAGCTAGCTATACCAGGTGATTCAAAAGTCAGGACAAACTTTAAAAATTCATTAAAAAAGAGCAAATATAGAAAATTGCGGTTTGCATAAATAGGTTTAGGGTATGATGGGGTTTTTTTAATGACAAGAAAGTTTGTAGTTCCAAATGTTACCGGTGGGTGGCACTGATATGCACAATGGGAACTAAATTTACAATTTAAAAAAAATCCGAAATCTCTGTAATGCTTTCTATGCAAACTGCAATTTTTTATCATTATTTTTTTCTTTTTAAATGAATTTTTAAACTTTGGTATACCCAGGATGCATCAAAAGCTAGTTAAATGTCCAAAAATTCATTAAAAAAGAACAAATCATGATACAAATTTGCAGTTTGCATAGAAAGCATTACAGAGATTTCGAATTTTTTAAAATTGGAAATTTGGTTCCCATTGTGCATGTCAGCGCCACCTACCGGTAACATTTAGAACTACAAACTTTCTTGACATTAAAAAAAAAAAAAAAAAACTCATCATACCCTAAACCTATTTGTGCAAACCGTAATTTTCTATCATTATCTGCTCTTTTTTAATGAATTTTTAAAGTTTGTCCTGACTTTTGGATCACCCGGTACTTACTTGCAGCATTTGGTGTGATTCGAAGCAATACTAGTTTATTTTTTCAAATTTTAGAGCTTCAAGCAAACTTTTGGAAGTGATTGTACATGCTAATAATTAAAATGTTTGTGATTTCAAATTAATATCTGGCTTTACATAACACTGTAGAAAATATTGGTTTTTTATGAGCAATATTTCTTTTGGTTTCTGTCCAATAAATACGAGATGTTTGTTAAAAAGAAGTGTAACATTTAACATAAAATTGAATTACATGTAAACTACTGTAGTCTTTTACAGTTATCCTTCATATGCAAGGCTACAATGTTTTCCAAAGTTTGTACAAAATTCGTATTCTACGCTTCAAATTATTTCTATTTCCTTTTTGAAATCGCCGACACATTTAGCTACTGATACAAGGATTTACCAAAAAGAGCATGTATTTAAAGGTATCTTAAAAAAACTAAATGTTGGGTTTATTCCAACAAAGTTGTAATCTTGGAATACGCACAGATAAGTCCATAGCTAAATGTTACACAGAAGTTGTAGAGAGATTTCGCTATACACTTTTCTTGTAATGGAAGACATTTTTCCTCTACTGAAAAACTTAAATCGAATAGTGAAGGTAAATGCATTAAAAATTTTGAACTTTGTCAAAGCCCAGTTTCGTCGGGGATCTATTGTATTTGACATTGTTATTAGTAATACAGAGTTCAGAACTGAAAGAGAAAATTGATTTTCATTTTTTTTTTTACTTTAAAGTTTTTCCCTAAAAGCTTATATAATCTGTTTTCATAAATACTTAAAAAAATTTAATGAACTGCGCCAAAGTAACATTTGCTATCTTTCATATTATTTTGCAACTTAACGATAAGCAAACTTTAAGTCAAATATTTGAAGTTTCAATCATCAGTTTAATAGAATTACCAATATTTATCGCTTATAAGTGCTGTGTTTCATTAGCTTTTTTAAGAAGGTCAACATTTATCTCTTTGAGGTATTTTTTAAACACTTAAGTTCATGAACGTATTAACTTTTATGTAGATAAAGTGCCGTAATTAGCTTTCAATACAGTCATATTGTTCCACAGCAAACAATTACCCTGTTCACCGGTTAATTTAATGAAGGATTTCTTTCTAAATTTATTTTAATTGTGAAAGATTTTCACTTACTGCTTTAGGGTTGGTTCACGCCATCAGATAATTTAGAGTCTACTGAATCGTCTTTAAAATTCTTCATTTTACATTATTATGTTATTAATTCATGTTATTAATTCAAAGCAACTTCGCGAGATAAAAAATTGGCAGAGTATTAATAATAAAAAATATGCTTAAAAAAGAAGAAAATAACTAGAATAAGTAAAGGAATAAAAAACATACTCAAACATAAAAAACTGTTTATATAGAAATATATGTGTGTGTGCGCACGCGTGTGTGTGTAGAAATAGTACAATTAAGATGCCTATTTAGTATTATTTTTTATTTAATTAGATTTACTTTAATGCGAATAGATAATTAAAGGTTGTTGAAAAAATTTCGAATATAGTAAAGACATGAATGTAATGTTTAAAAAAATATATTTTTTCCATTTCCATACAAAGGAAATCCAATTAGAAAAAGCTTTGTATTCTATAAATAGTTTTACATTTTATTTATTGAAGGTTTTATTCAGTTAGTTTTGGTTATGTGTTAAATACTCTTTTTAAGTAAGATTATGTATTTTTTGCTTGAAAACGTATGCTATTTTTTGGACCTTTTATTTGATTTTGCAATACACTAAAAGTTCACTAGTGGAAGGGATAAAAGAAAATGTAACGAATGAAACATTTTTACGGGAGTATTCCTTAAAGCAGTTTCTTTTTTGAAACAACTTAAGTAAATATTGAATAAGTGTACTCGGAAGTACTTTTTCATTTGCTGGTAGAAGAAGAACTCAGAAGAAAAAGAACTCAGAAGTTTAGATTTAAAAAAAAAAAAAAAAGCTTTGAAGTATGGCCTTTTAAAATGGACATTCCATTATTCAATTTTTATTTTACTTTGAACAAAAACTTACTTGTGTCTGACACTAAAAAATTTTGAATTTTCCTACTTTTCTAACCCAATTTCTGAGATTTGATTTTTAGTGTAAGGTGACTTCTCTTGTGTGTAAGGAGGGATATTTAATTAGTTAATGTAATGTCCCTTTTGTTGACATGACTGACATATGAAACTGTATATGCAGTACGTTTATTCATCTCCAGGAGCAAAAGATTAATTTATTGATAACAATAAATTAATATTTTACTCGCCCAATATTAAATGCTAAAATATAAATATTAAAAAAATTAAAAATTGATAAGATACAGAACGAGTGATGCAGCCTACACCAATCAACCAACTGCAGCACTATATTATATATAGACAAAGTTTGTAGACTCTTTCAGTGTCCCAATTTTTCTCAAAATTTGCTCTATTTTTTTAAATAAAGTATCCTTTTAATCGGTGAGTAACGGCCAAAGTAAACCAAGTCGTGTTAACCAAATCGAAGAGTAATAGCCGTTTTATTCAGGAAAATTCAGATTTTACTTAATCCAGTTTATAGATTTAAGTATTCAAATCAAGAATATTAATACTGAAACAACTTCAATTGAGTGGCGATTAGACACGATAAAAGATCATTTGAAGAACGAACGTAATTTTAAACTTTTCTCCTGTGTAACGTGACATTTTTTCACGGTACTGTGGGTAACACTAGAGTTGCACGGAATTCAGAATGGCTACGAAGTGGCCCGTGCGTAGGGCAGGAGAATCTTTCGCGAACTGCAAGTGGCACAGCCCGCTCGTCATATCCCCCCAAAATAATGATATCATCATACAAAAATCCTTTATGAGCTAAAAGTTTGTGACGCAGAATTTTACTTTAGAGCTACATGAATTTTAATATGGGTCTTAAATATAATAATATGAAATTTTGATTGACGTCCTGGTGTGACTTCATAAGATTTGTTTTTAAATTTCATTACAATTACTTTTGTTTTATTTTCTATAGAAGACTTTCGCATTCAAGCAAAACTTTTTTAATTATGAAATACACTGCCAAGTATATCACTCTTTCACTGAGCCTATATTATGTATTCAAATGAATTTATTTCAATAATTTATATCTTGAGTCACGCTACCCAAAAGGGCAAGAAGAATTTAAGTAAATGTGTATTTTGAGTCACTGTATCGAAAATTGGTGAAATGTATTCAAATGCATTGTGTGTTACAAACAAAGCATTTATTCAAATTCTACTTGGGCTTTTGAACAGCGTAACGCAAAATATAAATTAAACTGTTGAAATAAATTCATTTGAATACATAATATAGGCTCTGGGAAAGTGTGATACATTTGACAGTGTTTTGATAATTAAAAGCATCGTTTGAATGTGTAAATTTTCTTTATAAAAAAAAATATTTAACCCTAATGGACTTTAAAAACAAATTTTATAAAGTCACACCAGGCCGTCACTCGAAATTCGATATCATTATTTTTAAGACAAATATTTAAAATTCATATATTTATAGAGTAAAATGCTGCGTCACAAACTTTTAATCCGTGCAGGGTTTTTGTATAGGTATCTATTTATAAATGCAGATTTTGAAAGGTCAGTTGTTTAAAATACATTGCATATATCAAAGAAAGTTACATTCTGCATTATCATTTTATTTTGAAAAAAAAAAAAAAATACAGACAAAAATGAAATTTAACTGTTTTAGTATATTAAGCATAGTAAAATGCTACATTTTTAATATTATTTATTTATTAATTAATTTTACCTGAAGAACATACCTCTGTGATACATCACTTGACGTTATATTCCACATAAATATAAAATCAAGTGCAGATGATAAAAATAAAAAAACTTCTAAAACCAATACTGAAAAAAAACCCAGTCGAAATTAAATATTAGGAAAAGTTTAAAAAATTTAGTATACGATGTTTGACTTTTTTTTCACAGAATCTTATGAAAATTAATGTAGAGAAGTTTAAAAGTGCATTATGCATCAGAAGTATTATTTTGTGAGTAAACGCGGATATTGAAAAGATGCGTTCTTTATACAATGTGTTTATTGTTGAGCATGTTAGAGAACATCTTAAAGAAACCGCCAATTTTCCACCATAGCTCTTCTGATTTTTCTCATTTTACTGAAAGCAAAACTATGTTCATTAAATGACATTCTATACTTTACAGTATTCAGAGTGGATCGATGCATCTCTAACATCAATTCTAAGCAGGTAAGAAGATATGCTTCTTTAATGGCCCAGAAATAAAGGTGGCATCATTTTCTGATAAAATCATTCAAAGGCATTTTATATGGACCATTATCAAGTTAATATTTTATTCTCAGTCCCGCAAATAAGAGATTTTCTGAGAAGTCTCTTCCAATTTGAAAAATGCTATCAGAATTTTCCAACTTTGTTAACATTTTTTATATATGTATACAGAGTCTCGAAAAACGATGGAAAAGAGCTTTAATTTTTATCCATTAGAGATAAGTGGGCAAAGTAAATTGAACAATTGTTCAAAGTATGGTAGGGGGAAAAATCTCTCGTTAAATTCCGAAAAGTGACAATTTTTAAATTTTCATATTGTCCTCAAATAGAAAGAAAAAAATTCACTTGGTCAAAATGTGTCCTATCCACTAACGGGACTATCTCAAAAATTCCCGCCTTTCATCATAAGAAGTGTAAAACATGTTTTTAAACGACGATGCGAGCTGTACAGTAGGTTGGGCCGCAAAAACAAAGTTTTTCCGATCAAAATCTAATAGTGCCAAAAAGTTGCATTTGGTAAATAGAAGACGAAAGTAAGAAAAAAATTTGAAATCGTACAATATTTTGCCCTTGCGCATCGAGCCCAAAATGTCGGAAAATTTACCATTTTCGCCCATTTTCCCATATTTTAAAAACAAAGTTTCTTTCTAATAATTAAATTTTGATGTCAATATATCATATACAAGAACTAAGAAATCCTGCATTATACTCATGATATTATAAGTTAAAGGAAGGCAAAGAAAGAAGTTTTGGGTTATTTCACCTAAAGTTACACTTATACTGATACTACGGTTAGGTACAAAGTACAGAAGGAGGGACATAGTGAGTGTACTCCTCCCATATTTATTATGAAAACTGGGAATCGTGAACGTCGAGTTTTGCCATTGCACTTCCCACACAGCCAACTGATAGTGAGATTTTTTTTTCTTCACAGATATATTTACTTTTAATTTTTTTATTATTACTAACTGAAATTCTGTCAAATGGGTAAATTTAGGAATAATATATCTGGACTGAAATGTAGATCGGATAAAGCATCCCTGGATTCTGGTCCACAAGCCTTGTTTGCTGACTCTGTAACAAGTTTATCTCACCTCTCTGTGGTATGATTGTGACAAGTAAAATGGTACACATTCAAGTCCGGCACAGCACGCTATTTAATGAGTCCACTGATGCTGACATTACCCAAAAGACGTAGACAGTTTGCAAGAGACTCTGAATAGTCTGTGACAAAAATTGATAGCTGAAAGCAGAAAAGTATGTATAATTTTCTCCAAAGGAAGAAATTTGTGACTTTAGAATGTGCCTTTAGCCAATTTCTTTACATGCTTCCTTTCGTCAAATACCATTGCTATGAGAACATTTTCAAGATGGGCAAATAATATATTGTGGCGTATTACTTGATCTATCAGTTGTAGTTGATTTTCTCGTAAGTATTAATAGTATAATTGCATTGCCCCCAAAACATGCTTTGATCCGTCTATGAAGGAACTTTCTTACTTAATACCAAACCAAACTGCAATATAGCACTTCAAAAAATATAACTATCTGTTTCTATTCATGTGAGGGCTCTTTTGGGGATAGGTATAATCTGAGAATCTTATTGGCCGCCGTCAACCACCTGGAATTAGATAGATGCCCAGGGTTGGCGGCATCAATGACAGGTGGACAGTATCCCATATAATTAGCCCGAGAAATACTTAAAGGTATTTTTGATCGTTACTGAGAGCTGCTTCTTCTAGAGGAGGAGCATCATACTCAAGTGATCTGTCGAGAAAAGCAAGGAATCTCAGTCGAAAAATGGAGTTTGAAACATAAATTCCGCGTTCGAACTCCCTGCAACCAAATCAGAAAAACATTCAGCCGTCCGCGTGAAAGTCATGTAGTGGTTTAAGAACAATTCTTTCGCACCTTGGATTCAAGTTCGATTCCCGTCTTCTTAAGCTTGGATGTTGAAAAGTCCGTTCTTTCATAGGTGCAACGCTGACCGCCCGCTGGGTGCCCGCGTTATAAAATAGCCATTAGTTTGGCCCTTAGTAACAAAGGCTTGTGCAACCAAGTGTCCGCTCATTGTGGGAATAAAAAGAGTGTTGCCATGCAAAGAGTAGATAGATTCTTCAATGAAATGGTGACGAAAGGAGAATTCTCCTCAAGCACAAAGAAAAACAAAGTGTAATAAAAGATCTGTAATTCGTCTGCGCATAGTCTCCATCTGAAAAAGGTAACGTTATAGGTGAAATAATCCCACCCCCTCTCGTACCTGCTTTCGTCTTATACTATCATAATGACAGCAAGTTATAATTTAGTGCTGCTACATCATATATTCATAAGCTATCTAAATAATAAAAGTTCAGTTCGCAACGCTTTCCGAGTTCGACTGATCGCCCCGATGCATCTGTCGCCATGTTGAAATTTTGACAATAACGGCATTTTTTCTCTAACTAAAAGCTACCTTTATTTATAAAGTTCGAAAGATCTCTAAAAAATTTACCTTTCTTAAAATTCCGGCTTCTTCCAAACCTAAATATCTAGCGAGATATCACGCCTTGAAAAAGTAAACACAGAATGGAAGCAAATGATTCATTCCACGATTCATTCAAAAAAATCACGGAACGTAATTTCTGGCGTAGATCGATTAGATAACGTCATAGAGACATCATACTCCTTATTTAAGTTCTATTTAACTGAAAAAAACTAATAGATTTTTGGAAAATTTATTCAGAATGCCTAAAATTTTGTTTGCACATCCAAGCTTAAACAGGATATTCGCACTTCACCTGGATAACCATAACCATACTTCACCGATCAGGTTTAGCCTTGGCACAACGCTTAAACATCTATTTGTAGGAATTCTCTTTTAGAAATTGGCAACGTAATCGTATATTGTTAACGTTTTTGGAAGTCATGCTTTTTTTTCATTGCTCTCGCCGAGAGTTTTTTAAATGTTAACGGCCTGACATTTGTGAAATCGTATTTTAAAAGTGTTTGAGTGTTTTAGATTGTTTATTTTGTTTTTGTTGTAAGCGTTTATTTTAAATTCGTTTAACCGGATGGATTTGGATTTCAATGTTGTTGGATCGCAACTTTTATTTAGATTGTTTTGGGACATTTTTTTTTGTCGTAAATCAAAAAGCGTTTAATTTTTAATTCATTGTTCTAGAATGTTTTTATTTTAATTTCTTAAAATGTTGCCATTGGCTCTCTTCAGTTAAAAAACCAGAATGTTTTTAAACGTTAAAGGTGTTTAAATGCAGTGTTTTTGTGAAAACTTATTTTAGTGGATTTTTATTTCAGCGTTGTTGGATCATATCGTAACTTTTATTTCGATTGCTGTGGGACATTGTCATAAGCATTTGTTTCATTTTGACTTCGTTTAACTGGATGGATTTTGATTTCATTGTTGTTGGATCGTAACTTTTAATTAGATTGTTTTGGTACATTTGTTTTGTATTTGTCGTAAATCAAGAAGCGTTTAACTTTGAATTCATTGTTGTGGGATGGTTTTTTTTAACTTCTTAAAAAGTTGCCATTGGCTCTCTTCAGTTGAAAAACCGCAGTGCGTTAAAGGTGCGTTAAACGTTAAAGGTGTTTAAATGCAGTGTTTTTCTGAAAACCTATTTTAACAGATTTTGATTTCAACGTTGTTGGATCATGGCTTTTATTTAGGTTAATTTGTTGTCAGTTATTTTGTTTTTGTCTCAAATCTATAATAACTAGCCGGCAAGCCGTCTAGTATCGCTGACCCGTGAAAATTCGCTTTAAAAAATTGCCGACCAGTAAGAATTTCTGCCTCTCTTAACTGTGTCAGTCAGTCTCACGACTACGCGTCCATGCAGTAGCATAGCCAGGATTTCATTTTTTTGTGGGGGGGGGGGGCAGGGTATCAAATTGTAAGCTAAAGTCGAACTGTTTACTAAGTATCAAACTGTAAACTACGTAAAGGGTCCCAATTCGGGGGGAGGGCTGCGGGGTCTGGCAACGCTCCTGCGTTTATTATTTTATTTTTTAAAAATTGGAGTCGTGTTACTCTGAACTTAGAAGTTCTTTCTGTTGAATTTATAGAATTCAGAGTTGAGTTGTTGAAGCACGACTCCAATTTTGAAAAAATAAAATCCTAGCCGCGTAGTTGTTAGAGTGACAGAGTAACATCCTCCCTCCTTCTCTTCCGTGTTCGCGTTGTAGCAGGAAGACTGGTTATTTTACTGACGATGACTGTTAGAACATAGACATGTAGAAGGGGACATGTATCAGGTGCGGTCGTTGCACACGACCTGCTCGAGCGGACATATTGAATTAAAAAATATATACGATTACGGACAAATTATTCAGCTTTTATTCAGCTGGTCCTCGAAGGCGAGTGGCCGGTAGGTTGCATATTTTTTTTTTTTCGAAGCAGAACCGGTGGTCACCGAAGGCGGGTAGCCCGTAGGTTGCACTTTTTGGTCGCGAAGAAGCCATCGGCGGAGCAGTTGGTCGCCGGATGCAGACGCTCA
This sequence comes from Cheiracanthium punctorium, assembly GCA_038373885.1. Classification (NCBI taxonomy): domain Eukaryota; kingdom Metazoa; phylum Arthropoda; class Arachnida; order Araneae; family Cheiracanthiidae; genus Cheiracanthium; species Cheiracanthium punctorium. The sequence goes on from JAWZYV010017332.1 coordinate 16,432, forward strand.
CCGAATCATGTGAAAGCGGCCCTTACGTTGCATAGGCTGGACGTGAAACGGTCGGACCAGCTGGTTGCCGAAGGTTGCAAATTTCGGTCGCGAAGAGGCCCGTGTTCCGTAGGTTGCACAACCTGTAACAAAGCGGACCGTGTGCTCCCATTTTGGCCCCGAAGCGGCCATTGACCGCCAAAACTGGTCGCCGAAGGCGGCTAGTAATAAAATATAATTCTCAGAAGAAATATTTTAAAAATATGAACAATACTTAAATATAATAAAAGTTTCAGAACTCGACTTGCATAGCAAGAGTCAAATATCGTTTGATTAAAAAAAAAAAATTCTTTTGCCTTTTATTTACCAAGGTCAACTTTTGAGTACTATTTAAGAAGCAGTTAAATAGCGTTACGGTAGAGATGGGAGTTTTAAAATGAAAAAGAGTATTAGATTTAGAATAAATAAAGGAAAAATCAAAAGTAATCATAAATATGTAATAACTGCATCACACATGGTGCATCGCCACACTTGTTGCAACACTGCATCACCACATTTGCCACATCACACTGCATCATCACATTTTCCACATCGCTGATTTTGAATAATTTCTTTTGCCGTGCACGGTAGACCTTTACCACGGCGGCATGCAAAGAGTTTACAAAGTTAGCCGTTTCAGAAATGGATTACTCTTGGCCCGAAAGCCAATGATCATGCCCTTTTGAATGTCGGATAAATCACTCAGTTTCTGCATTACGCCGACGATTGATATGTTTTCCGATTCCCTCGGACACCTTTTATATACGCTCCACCACAATGTAATGCCACCGACTTTCTATAATTGGTTATTTCAAGTCGATGTCAAAAGTCAAAAGTAAGTGATGGGGACATCACGTGTGACTGGATTGTATATTAACTGCATACCACTGACATATTTTAGGATATAATTATCAAATTTTGTGCATAACCTCATTAGTGTATGGGGCACAATTTAGAAACCACGTTCTATTTTGAATGGTGATTGCATAGAAATTTAAATAGTGTGACTTTTTGAATATTAGACACGGAATTCTTTCTTAATGTTGTAATTTTTCCTACCATATTCTGAACATTTTTTCAATTCACTTTTCCTGCTTATTTCTAATGGATATGGAATTAAAGCGTGCTGCTATGTTTTGGGTCACACTGGATAAGTGGATAATTGGATAATCTAAATTTAATACATGCATATACATTCAAGTATATATGTATATGTATATAACTATGCGTGAGGACTGTTGATCTAAATTCTTCATTAAGTTTCATAAAAAAGAGCTTTTCTCAGAGACTTTCATGAATAAAACGAAATAGAGTTTGTAAACTAACAGTTTTAGTTAATTGCTTTCTGTAAAAAAAAAATGCGTTCGTTTTTGACAAACTATGGTCGAAATGCTCACTGGTACTTCAACACTTCTTCCAAAGTGATTAATAGCTGGTACATGAAGACGACATTTTCGACCCCGCATTGCTATGTGATTCTGAACCATCTGGGTCCCCTCTACCAACCTTTACAGTTTTGACATATAGTTTAGGACCATCGTGTCTATTTATACTTATAGCCTAAATAGAGTAGCAAGAAACGCTACATTAAGGAACAATTCCTCTTGTTAATTTTAAAGAGAGAAAAGTTACGCTTTTTAAATTTTTATACAACCCCAATACAAAAAAGATCCCGTTTGTGAAAATGTGTCTCATGCACTAATAATATGATGTTCAAAATTTCAGCTTTTCAGTTTAAAGGTACACACAGGTACCTTTAAACAATGTTTGGCAGGGTCTATGTATCGATTTGAATCTAAGCGTTTATTGCTAGAACGGGAAAAATACTTTCTTATTTTCTGTTCGATCCTTGAAGCGCAATTATTAGACGTGAATTTTTTTAAACGAAAGTCATTGAAAAGTGGTTTGAGTCAGCAGATGTTTATCTTCAAATGTGTCATAATTTTAAAGATATAATGCTCAAATTTGGCACATCACCTCATCAATGTAACTGGCGGGTTTTGCTGACTGGTACTCTATTTTTACGGTAGTCATATACAAATTTAAAAAGTGTAACTTTTTGAAAATTAAAGAGAGGGATTGTTTCTTAAGGTAAAGGAATCTTTATTGCTTAGCAATCTTTAGCAATCATTATTTGTTTAGCAATCTTCATTATTTAACGAATTTACTTCCTAGTGTTATTTTTAAAGGAGTTGTCTCTTTTTATTTATTCCATGTGTTCACCCATACTTAAACTTCTTAGTAGACAGTAAGGTATATTCTCTGTTTTCTTGTAATGAACACAAACTTTCTCCTCTGTTTTCGCTCTGGGTTGCAGCGTCTTGGGCATGTCTGTGACGCATGCGTAAATTGGCCGTTCAAATGACAATGTTCTGAGTTTTGAAAAAAAAAGAAGAAAAACATTTTATTATATCAAAGAGGCATTTTAAGAAATTAATTTGGTTTAATCGAACAAACTTTGTTGAATTAACGAAATAATCTACTAATTTAATCAATAACGAAATAATCTACTAATTTAATCTAACAATTTAATCAAAGAAATTTTGTTTTATTCAACAAAACACGTTTTAGCGTGGGTATACACTTATTGCTATCGGATATAACTTTGCTACAAAATACATCTTCTGTTCATCCGCTAACGGAACATAAATCTATCTGTTCAAACATAAATGTACAGTTTTTGATATCCTACGTTTTTTATAAAAATAAAACTCTAAAATGAGATTAATATTCATTATGCTATTTCTTGAATAAATTTAGCCGTAGTACACAACTTTCGAGAATTATGCATTTAAATCTACAGATGAACACATTAAATTCGAATATATGTACACCATATGTACACCATATATGTACACCATACAAGGATTGAATAAAGGAAACATAGCTGTGCGTGATTTTCAGATGTAGGAGATATTTCAAAATGCTGAGTAAAACTCGTCCATACTCTCAAAATAGGCTGCCATATTTTTTCTTCTTTTTCTGTTTCTCATCTCTCTGAAATAATTTTTATGCTTTACTTATAAATCTATTTTGTTTCTGTGACACTATTTTTTATCCCTTAGTGGTGATCGATGTTGATATTTACAGCTTTTTATGGCACAAAAGAACAACGGAAACAATGCTTTGAATCTTTTCTTGGAGACATCAGCAACAACATTGACATTTTTTTTCTTCCCAGGTTAAGTAGATGATAAAAGAGCGCATTGTTACGAGACAATTTGTAGTTTCTTTATTATTAACGATAATGTTTTAATTATTGGAGAAAAAGGTATTTGGGATTTAACTTTCAAGTTTTTTTCTCCAAAAAGGCAAAGAAGGGTTTGCACTGATATTTTAAATACTAAGTAAATGGCAACTGAATTTCAGCCAAGTGTTTCAGAATAAGAAGAGAATGTATTTAACAGGGTATGTGTAAATAAATCTTTCTTATAAATGTGAAAATATACGAAGAATTTCCCTTCAGAACTAGTAGATTATGCTAAAAATGTTTCCCCATAAAAAGCATGTCATTGATAATTAGAGATGTGTGGGATCGTTAAAAAGATCTACGTTTATGAAAACCTACTCACTTTTATAGTCGCGAATACGGATCATTTATTTCTTATACCCAGTTATATGGATATTGATCTTACAGAGTACATTATCGTCAAGTGATCATTTCATGTACAATGCGTAAAATATTTTTTTCATAATGATAAATTTCATATTCTGTGTAATGCATGGGTTAAAAAAATAATTCAGTGGTTAAGCATATATATATGTAGAAAGATGAATGCTGATTACAATCAAATAAATAAACAAACTAATAAAAAAAAATGCTTTTTAATCATCAAACAAGCCCTTTTGGCTAATACGCAGCACTTATGCCATTCACACACTCAAAATCTATAGAAGACCAACACTAACTTTTTATATTTTCACTTAGTTTATAATTTTTGCGCGTGCAACCTTTTGCAATGCATTCTAAGATCATGAAATGTCTCGTTTTAAATAAAACCAGTGAGTTTGTTGGAGTCGGTGACTCACCTGATCCCACAGATATATATATATACTAGCTGACCCGGCAAACGTTGTTTTGCCATATAAATTATTCCTAGGATTATTTTAGTAGAAAGAAATGACTAACTTATTGCAAGTGTGTGAGGATGTGGTATATGAGTGGAAGAGGCATGGAGCGCTGTGAACAATGATGGAATATAAAAATTTCACAATACCAAACATTTATATTTTTAATTCATTGTAATTTATTCTTTACATTTATATATATCGCTAATTACAATAATTTTACTAAAAAATAATAACAATCCCTTAACGGAATAGAGTGAACAAACATGGCGTGATCAAATCTAAGCCACAAACAAACATACTTTGGCCTTGAGACTTATTCATAGTCATTCCATAAAAAATTTTGTCCAAAAAATAATAATAATAAAAGGATGAAAATCTGAAACATTTTAAGATTTTAAATACGCACTATAGCGCTATATATTAAAATCGTATCATAATTTTTGCGTCGTCCCTATTTTTCTCTCATATTCCATTAAGTTGGAAAGTGTATATTATTCATGACTGTGCTGTATTTTTTTTCTTGTTTCGTAAAACCCATTTTTGGAATCGAAATCTATCTTAAAATCGTCTACTAAAACTATTTTACAATATTCGCCATGTATATTACAACTACACTTCATCGTTCTATAGATTGTTTCGAATGCGCATCATAATACATGCGTATACCATGTATGTCTTTCTTGGGTTGATTCCTACTTTAACGCCTCTACTCTCGCCAAGGTGGCGATCATTAAACATATGCAGTTACAATGACAATTTTTTGCATTTATGTGGCAATCATAATTTAGAATTAAAATGGCGATTTGGAACAACATGTAAGCACAGCTTGCCGTTACATTTTTATTTATTTTGGATTGCCAATTAATGTAGTTGTAATAATAAAGTGTCTTCAAATTCCTTAACTGGTGCGTTTATCGCTAATTTGTTTACTTTAGTTTTCATCTGGTTCTTTTGGGAGCGCCGAAACAGTACGTACGTATTATGCCGGCGGTCACTTCCGCCGAACTACATTTTCGTCAAATTTGCTGGCAAACTATTGCCAATCGTATTCCAAACCATCAACAATTTCATGTGCCCGGCATTTATCTTGGTGAAAATTCCTTGTCTTGGAGGACCTCCGGGATAATACGTAAGTACCGTTGAAACTTGTGCATTTCTCCCAGAGACCCATGACTGCAAAGCTCGCCAAAGTACGGGGATTTTTTAGGTTGGCGAGATTGGGGGGCGTTAAAATAGGAATCAACTGTTTCTTGTACCATAAAACACATCTTTGGAATCGAAATCTATCTTAAAATCGCCTTCTGAAACTGTTTTACAATCTTCGCCAGGCATATTCGTCCTATAGGCATATTCATACTATGCCGCAAAGACATGAAATGGGAATCATAATCCATGAGTGTACAGTGTTTTCTATTCTTGTTCCACAAAGCACTTCTTCAGAATAGAAATCAATATTAAAATCGCCTAATAAAACTGTGTTACAATATACGCCAGGCGTTTTCTAACTATACTCGAAATATATTTATAATAAATTGTCACGTTTTGGCTCCCCATTTAGCGATCCATTATCAAAAATTGCAAATCCTTGTGCGACTTTCAACATTTTATTAACGCCCCCCCCTCCCTCTCCACGTTATCTGGCAAACACATTTGAAAAGGGACTGGATGCGCTAATGCCTAGACAAGAAATCCTGATTGAACTTATTAGCATTCTGGTGCTAAAAATTTTGAGGTGGACCGCCCTTGTGACTTAGGGGTATGAGACAAAATCATATTCGCAGACCTAACGAATATACATATAAAATTTCTTTAAAATCGGTCGAGCCGTTTTGGAGGAGTATGGTAACTAACACTGTGACATGAGAATTTTATTTATTAGATATACCCAATATGAGTTCAATCGAATGTACCGTTTAAACGCTAGAGCACTTTCAAGAATTTCCCCCCCCATAAGCCATAATGTAAAAGAAATCTTTGTAGTAGCCCAGTAGAAAAACTATAAGTTCTATACACATCAAAATCAATGTCGGTCTTACGATGGTGGTTTATAACATATATACCCAGTTTGAGCTCAATCGAATGCCCCGTTTAGGAGCTATCGTTTTCACTCACATACACACAAACACACACACACACACACACACACACACACACACACACACACACACACACACATACACACATACATCTCGTAAAAATAGCATAAATCAATTCAGAAGACCTCAAAACGTGTTAATACATCAAAATCTCGAAGTCGAATTTTATTCATGATTACAATACTTTCCTTACAGGGTACATGTTCGGAAAGAAAAAAAGGATGAAAATCTGAATCCCTTTCAGGTTTTAAATACACACTATAGTGCTATATATTAAAATCGTATCATTAGTTATACGTTGTCCCTATTTTTCTTACTTATTCCATTAAGTTTCAAAAGTGTATCATTATTTATGACTGTGCTGTATTTTTCTTGCTTGTTTCGTAAAACTCATCTTTGGAATCGAAATCTATCTGAAAATCGCTTACTAAAACTATTTTACAATCTTCGCCAAGTATATTACAAATATACTTAATCGTTTTATATATTGTTTCGAATGTGGATCATAATCCATGAATGTACCGGTTTGTCTTTCTTGGGTTGATTCCTACTTTAACGCCTCGATTCTCGCCAAGGTGGCGATCATTAAACATATGCAGTTACCATGACGATTTTTTCCATTAATGTGGCAATCGTAATATAGAAATAAAATGGCGATTTGGAACAACATGTAAGTAAAGCATGCCGTTACATTTTTATTTATTTTGAACTAGCTGAAGTACCCGTTCTTCGCACGGGAATGAATGGACTTTTTGATATTACGATTTGTGGTGATTACTATTCATTGTAATAAACAGATATAGTAAAGTGGATATCGCGTTATATTGTGTCCAATAATCATGCATACCGAATTGCAAGGCAATCGTTTGTACAGTGCAGAAGGCCATGCGGCGTAGCGCAATCTAGTGGCGAGTTTTAGCAAAACGGATACGGCGAAAATATTTTTCGCATTCAGATATCGATGTATACGAATTTTCATGACTATCGGCTGGACAGTCCTGAAGTTCATGTGTTGACGCGACATCTAGTGGCAAGTTATAGGAAAATGGAAAGCGCCAAACTCTTCCCCGTGTTCAAATATCTATGTATACCTATTTTCATAGCGACCATTTGCACAGTCAAGAAGTGATACACTGCAGGGCCATCTAGTGGTTCAATAAAGTAATGATTTGCTACAGCGCCGTCAAGTGGCGAGTTATAGCAAAATGGATAACGCCAAAATATTCTCATTGTTCAAATAGCTATGTATACTGATTTTCATAGCGACCGTTTGAATGGTCAAGAATTTGGCCTGCTGCAGCGTCATCTAGTGGCGAGATAAAATAATAATGCATTGCAGTGTCATCTAGTGGTGAGTAACATCAAAAGGAACGCAGTTAGAATATATTCTTCGTGCTCAAATGTGTAAGTATAAAAATTTTTATGCCGCTCGGTCGAACGGTATAGAAGTTGATGCTTTTCAGCGCCATTTAGCGGCAAGTTACAGCAAAATGGATAGTGAAAAATATTCTCCGTGTTCTAATATTCGCGTGTACCAAATTTCATCGAAATCGGTTGGACGATATTCGCATAGCAAACGGCTAAACGGAATAGAATTAGACGTTCTGCTGCGCCACCTGGTGGCAAGTTAGAGGAAAACGGATAGCATAAAAAGCTTCTCCATGATAAAAGACTTAGGTGAACCAAATTTCATGGTGCAACGGTGCTCAACGGTGCTGGAGTTTTTCAACCTCATACACTCATACCAACATTCATTTTTATCTATAACCAGTGTCATTATATATCCCAGTCTCAAATAAAATCCAGTTTCAAATTTAAGCCTCGCCAAAGTGCCAACATACGTCATTTTGCAAGCGTTTTTTCAGGAAATCATTCGAAGCATTGACTTAGCAGCAATAATATATGGGAAATGGTTCGACCGCGAAAAAGTAAAGCAAGCCTTTATTTGAAAAGTTGAATCCCTTAATACAGCCGAATTTTTTAAAATTATCAACTATAACGTGTTTTATTCATTACTCCGATGTACTAAATGAGAAGATTTCAATTTTCTGAAATTTGGCGGAATTCCCCCAACTTAAATCAATGTACTCATTTGGCGAGAATTCTGGAGATAGATCAATTGAAATCCCTTAATAACTGCATTATTTCTTCACGGATCATTAAAATTTAACGCTGCATTCTAATAAAACCTTTGCACTTGTTTTCAAAAATCTATTTCCTTAAGCTCTCAATAAATTGCACCAAGCCGAAAACTGTGCAAACCGCTAGAACTCACTTTCTCAAAATCAGCATTTGAGCCATTTTATTTTTTCGCCAAACTAAAATAATTTACCTATTAGCCTCGGAAATCTTCAATTCTTATAGTTTTGCGTGTAAAGCATTACATTCCTGCTCTGATTTCCCATGCACACGATATTATAATTAAAAAAAAATAACCTTATGAATATAAACTAACAAAAAAAAAATCATTATTATTCTTTTATTTTTACTTTGAGAATTTAAAACATTTTATTCGGCAAAATCGCCACACATGGCAACCACGACCCTTATTTCACACTTTTTTCACTACAGGGGTTACAATTACGGAAAGCTTTTTGCGTGAATAGCATAAAAAATCTCTTAAATTCCGGGAACGGGTGGACTTTCAAAGTTTTAAAGTGGACTACGATTTATTCTATATTATTTTACATATCTGTGCTAAATTTCAGGCCGATAGGTTCATTTTTGTGGATTTGTATACGAACGACATTTTATTCGGCAAAATCGCCACACATGGCAACCATGATCCTTATTTCACACTTTTTTCACTACAGGGGTTACAATTACGGAAAGATTTTTGCGTGAAGAGCATAAAAAATCTCTTAAATTCCGGGAACGGGTGGACTTTCAAAGTTTTAAAGTGGACTATGAGTTATTCTATATTATTTTACATATCTGTACTAAATTTCAGGCCGATAGGTCCATTTTTGTGGATTTGTATACGAATCAAATCCACAAACAAACAAACAAACAAACAAACAAACAGAATTTCATTTTTATTTATAAGATTGCCAATTAATGTAGTTTTAACAATTAAGTGTCTTCAGATTCCTTAACTGGCGCGTTTATCGCTAGTTTGTTTACTTTAGTTTTCATCTTCTGGTTCTTTTGTGAGCGTTGAAACGGTACTTACCGTATCGTACAATCGTATTCCAAACCATCAACAATTTCATGTGCCCGGCAATTATCTTGGTTAAAAATTGCTTGTCTTGCCGGACCGCCGGGATAATACGTAAGTACCGTGAAAACTTGTGCATAACTCCCAGAGACACATGACTGCAAAGCTCGCCAAAGGACGGGGATTTTTTAGGTTGGCGAGAGTGGGGATGTTAAAATAGGAATCAACTCTTTCTTGTACCATAAAACGCATCTTTGGAATCGAAATCTATCTTAAAATCGCCTACTGAAACTGTTTTACAATCTTCGCCAGGCATATTCCTCCTATAGGCATATTCATACTTTGCCGCAAAGACATGAAATGGGAATCATAATCCATGAGTGTACAGTCTTTTCCTTTCTTGTTCCACAGAGAACTTCTTCGGAATAGAAATCTATATTAAAATCGCCTAATAAAACTCTTTTACAATATACGCCGGGCGTTTTCTAACTATACGCGAAATATATTTATAATAAATTGTCGCGTTTTGGTACCACATTTAGCGTTCAATTATCAAAAATTGCAAACCTTGTGCGACTTTCAACATTTTATTAACTTCCCCCCCCCTCTCCACATTATCTGGCACACACATTTGAAAAGTGATTCGACACGCTAATGTCTACACAGAAATCCTGATTGAAATGAATAGCACTCGGGGGCTAAACATTTTGGGATGGACCGCCCTTATGACTTAGGGGTATGAGACATAGTTAAAAACCTATTCTATGACCTAACGAATATACATAGAAAATTTCATTAAAATTGGTCGAGTGGTTTCGGAGGAGTTAGGTGACTAACACTGTGACAGGAGAATTTTATATATTAGAAGATTTTAATTTTAACGCAATTTTTTGTTCATTAATTTTGAATCGCTACACTACGAAACTCGGCAGGTTTTTCAAACTTAAAGAATCTCTTGTTATATTTTATTAAGAAAGTATTTTGAAAAAATCGTATGATTTTGGTAAATAAATGCAGTTAACTATGCCAGACAGTTGTACTGAGATGTCTCCTTACAAGCTGTAATGAAAGGTACACTTATTCCATTTTTTAAAAAAATCAGAAAAACAGATTCTATCTGTTAGGTTCTTTGCTTCGGAGACTTTAGTTTTATGAAAACTTTTCTTAGGCATAACGTAATTGTTGTCTAGCCTTTTTTCGTATATTGACTGTGTAGCCCAGTTACCATGCAACCCTTTTTTATCAACCTCAGCCCATTTGCCTCTCACCGATCCTTCAAAGGATTTACCTTTCGAGGCATAGAAGATGTCACACTGCTTCCCCAATTCCTTGGGTTTAAACCAATTTTCCCCCTGAAGCACTCCTATGTGAGACATGGTCTCAGAATCCAACGTTTGGAAAATCCTGTCTAACACTACAAGTTGATTTACCGATTCAAAATCATTCGCCCCCCTCAATTTACAATATTATGACCACATTGAGGTTAAACGCGATGCAAACTGGCAGAATGTTTCATCCGGATTCCGTTTTGCCCTACGGAAATTTTCCAAACATAATTTCGGTGACGGTTCATACTCTTTGAGCACCAATTGTTTAAGCGAGTCATAATTTTGAAATTCCTTTTCATCCAAATTCACTAACAAATTAGATACCTTATCCCCTGATAGACAAAGAAGAACTTTCGGTTTATACTCGTCGCTCACGTTTTCATTAAGAAATGCTTTCTCCAAACTCGAAAAGAAATAATCCCAACCCTCAGATTTATTGCGCACCTTTACCGTTAATAACCGCACCATCCTAACAATTTCATCCAATGATCTTAGCCTTACGGCCTGATCTCCGATCTGAGTTGCACCCGCTATTTTTGTTAATTCTAGCTCTAGATGAAATTTTTCAAGAGCATATTTTTCTTGTTCTATTTTTAATTGTTGTTCCCTTTCTCTTTCTTTTTCCTGATATTACCTTTCTCTTTCTTTTTCATGATATTCCCTTTCTTTTTCCTTTTCTAGTTTTAGTTCGTTTTCCTCTCTTTCAGAAACAATAGCCTCTAACAATTCCTTAGCGTCCGCCTCTTTGTATTTTGTACAACCGAATATTAATTCCTTTAGGTCTACCTTAGACATGGCAGAATTCGGCTTTTCCCCCAAATCTTCTGCCAGACAAAATAAATCCGCTTTTCTGCTTTTATTTAAAAAATACATTTTTTTAAAGCTACCCCGAATGCCAAATTGCCTTAAAATAGTTTTAAATTGCAAGCATACATCATACTTTAAAGGAATAATACACATATATTACCTAATATGCAAAATTAAAATTATATATATCATACATGTCATTTAAAAAATAAACTCTCCAAAACATATAATATTTCGAAAAATATACTTATTATACTGTATTCATGATATTAAGAAAATTCACCAACTTATTTATCACTTTAAATATATACTAAAATATATAAATATTTCAAAAATATATTCATGATATTCTATTCATGATATCAAAATTTAATAGCATATAAGCTCAAAAATAGTTTCCTTTCTTTTTAATAATAATAAAAACAAACACCGCATGGAGCGAGCAAATCGAAAATACTTTTAGCACGAAAAATCATTTCATGAGTACTCAGAGCTATATTCCGCCACTCTTACCACAGAGCTCAGCTACCCCCCCCCCCTTCATGAAGAGAAGAGGTAAAAAAAAATAAACAAGCTGAAAAAAAGAGCATTTGCCACTATGCATTCGTAGTGAACGCCGGACTTGGGGGGTGGCCCGTTCAAATCAAAACAACATACGGAGATAAGAGTGGATGACTCATCCTCTGCGAACTCTCCGCTGCAGGCTTGGTAGACGTAAAGTTACGGCCGGCGAGTTATTAGAAATATTAGCACCCACCTTTTAGTAGGAGACTTCGAGATTTTCGATGTTTTGGAAAATTCACGTGCACCTTGCAGGTCTGATCTGCTGTCATCTCCTGCACACTTCGCTATGTTCCCGGTCATCGGTGAACAGGGCGCTTGTTGACTCGCAGGAAAGTGGGGGAATCCAGGAAATTTATAGTTGTATCCTCACTCCGTCTTCAACATCTCACCGCTGCCACCAGTGCTACAAGCCGGGTTCTTTTCCATGTTCGGAGACGGGAAGGATGAACGAAGCTGACGACGTTTAGTCCCAATATATTTTTATTGACACATTGTTAAAGGGACACAAAACACTTTTTATACGAAAAAACATTAAACTGCAACATTTCTTTTTCAGCTCCCTGACATGAACCGCCAGCTTGAGCTCCTTTTTCGGACCTCTCTCCTAGAGCGGAGCTGACCGTCGCTAAAACAAATACGGGGTTGCCACCTGTAGTTCAGGGTAATCAACCCAAGTGTATTCATCCGATTGATATAAGACCTCATACACCAGAAAGCGATTCAGATTAAATAAATACAAGATTTTCAGTTGATAAAAACCACGTAAAAACTCTAAATAGAACAATTTTTTTTAATTATGATTTTATTAGCATTATTTCCTGACATAGCATTTTTGTTGCTGCTCTTATTTCGTTAGATTAAAAAAAATACACTTCTCATATCGAAGCCTACATTTATTTTTCAGTATATTATTATATGTATATAAATGCTTTCAAAATTAAAAAAAAAAACTTTCTTTCTAAAGCACATTTTTGAATATTAGTTGTATTTATTTATATTTAAATTTTTCAAAATTACTTTTAAAGTTTATCATTCTCAAGCCTATTGTTTATTTTTAGATATTTATTTACTTTTTTTAACTTTCAAAATTGTAAAAAAAAAAAGAACGTGTTAAATATATATGTATCTATGGTCAAATGTTACTAAGAACAATATTGTGAGCAATTGTAAACCATTGTAAACTAACTGCTTTTATATTGTATAACACTGATGTATTTTACCAATTGTAATCCAAAAATTGTGCTGTAAAAAAATAAAATAAAAATGAGGGAAACCGCTGCTTGCTGGACCTGAGCCTAGAGCTAGGGTTCAGCAGGACAGTAGGACACTTCAGGAACTAAAACAGGCTTTAAACCAAATAGGTAGGCCGTTCCTGAAGGTAGTATCCTATAGTATCCTAGTATCCGTAGTTCAGGGGCAAGGTTACCACAATTGGCGAACCTAACACTATCGAAACGTGAAGTTGATTTTGTACCAAAATCAAGAGCAACCATAGGATTTTTTCTAGGGTTAGGGGAAACCTCAAAGTTGTAATACAGTTTCAGCCATGATTTGGATTAGCCGTGCAATTTTTTTTTTCATCATAAAGTACTAACTAAAATTTAGAAATGGGCAAGTGCCCTAGCTTCCTTTCCCCATGCGAGTCCGTAATTGTAACATTAAAGTCCATTAGTAAGTATTAGTCAAAACAATTGGCAAAATTGTATGGGGGATAAGACCAACTTGAAAGATTTTAGCTCCCTTTAGGAAAATTGTATTTTTTTTTGCAACAGTTAATGATGGAACCTTTAATGGCGAGGTGGCCCCGGGAATTGCCCAAAGTAAAAATATTTAAAAAGCTTAGAAAGTTACACCAATCGTATCTTTTCCTGACCAACTTATTCAGAAAAGCCATTAAAAATCGCCAAAGATCTTCTGAAAAGAAACAGATCCGGATACGGATACGATTTTTTTTCTCTCTGCAAGATACTGATACAGATAATTTCCTTCAGCTCAGATGGATACGGACAAGGATATGGTTCATTTTTCTTTGAATATTCGCGGATACGGATAAGGGTATGGATGCCCGACACACTTATATTTCGAATAAATAATGACTTTTTTTTTTTTTTTTTCCATTTGCTGAAATGATTTTGAAAGCTAATGATATATTGAAAATTTATTATGTAGTGTATTATGTAAGTACATATTCATGTGTAGTAAGTAATCTTTGTCAAAGAAATTTTACCAGATTTAATAATGTAGGAGGAAAAATAAAGTCTATTTGAAATTTGTACTTTAAGGAATGTTTATCCCAAGAAAAGTGTTAGGCCTCTAAATATCATACTTCTTATTTTTATACTGTATTTGTGCACACGTTTTTCAAATATGTTTATACTCACAATTCAATAAACATTTGCAAAACTTAAATGCAATCATTTCTTAAAATGGCCTTCTGTCAAACTTAACAACACATTTTTTATGGAATTTAAAATAATTCATGTAAAATTTAAGTAGAAACATAGAAAAGGCTGAAAAATCCCTAGGTACAAATAGTTTTCTTTACTTTAATTTTCTTTTTTTTCTAAATATTTAAAATAGCATCTTATCATATTCAAAATATTATATTCTTTGTTTTAAGGAGGTATATAGGGTGACTTTTCCAACATTAAAAGCAAATTAAAGAATGTAAATTGCAAGCAAGAAATAAGAAAAAAAAATCTGAATTGACTCCACTCGACTTTCCGAACCCTTACAATTAAGAGATCATTACCAAGCATTTAAATAAATTTTAATCAATTAATAATTCAGCAAAAATTCTTTGCTTTAAAAATTCTTTGCAAAAATTCAGCTTTTTTTTAAACGCTAGCGCAATTTCAAGAATTTCCCCCTATAGGCCATAATGCAAAAGAAATCGTTGTCGTAGCTCTGTAGAAAAACTGTAAGTCCTATACATATCAAAATCAATACCGGTCTTACGATGGTGGTTTATAACATATATGTACCCAATTTGAGCTCAATCGAATGTACCGTTTAAACGCAAGCGGACTTTAAGGAATTTCCCCTCATATGCCGTAAAAGAAATTTTTATCGTAGCCCTGTAGAAAAACTATAAGTCCTATACACACCAAAATCAATACCGGTCTTGCGACGGTAGTTTATAACATATATACCCAATTTGAGCTCAATCTAATGCACCGTTTAGGAGCTATCGTGTTCACTAATATACACACACATATACACACACATATATACACAAATACACACGCATACATACATACATACGTCTCGTAAAAATAGCCTAAATGAATTCTGAAGATCTCTAAACGTGTAAATACACCAAAATCTCGAATTTACATGATTTTGAACTAATACTTTCCTTAGACGGTACATGTTCGGAAAATAGAAATTGAATATTCACACGCTCTGGTAAGCATGCGAGGAACATTGCAATATCTCGAAAGAAACTCATTCATGTACTGCCATCAAACTACGCTGCTATATTTCCCAAACTTATTTTTTAGTCTCTCCATTTTCCCCTGAAATAATTTTCAGTGCTCTACTTATATGTCCATTTTGTTCGTGTGACAATTTTTTCCCTATATTTTATGATGGATTTTGATATTTGCAGCCTTTTTATGACACAAAAAAGAACGGAAACAATGAGCTGAGTCGTTTCTGAGGGACATCAAGAACTAGTTTTCTTCTTGGCAGGTTAAGTAGATGATTAAAGAGCACATTGTTATGAGACAATTGGGGGTTTTCGTTATTGTAATGTTTTAAATGTTCGAGAATAAACATTTTGTATTTAACCTTCAAGTTTTGGAATTAAAAAAATGAAGCTAAAGCCTTACTATTGCACTATTGGTGTTGATTGAATTGCAAACTAAATTTTAACTAAATATGCTCCGTGGTGAGACTTAAATGTACTTAAAAGGGATCGTGAGTTGACATTTTCAATGAAAACTTTTAATACATAAAATGACTCTTTAAAATAAAGTAGTAGATTATGTTAAAAAGTCTACATAAATGCTAGTTCAGATTTATGTTTTGTTACTGAGATGATTTTGAGAAAAAATGTAATAAATTGAACATGATTAGTAATTTTAACACTCACAGGATTTGGAGAAATAACTGCCTTTATAAGAGAAAAATATATATATACGGAAGGATTGTTTGTATCTGAAGAGAAAATGATAGACCTTAATAATTTTATATTTCTTGCTTTTGTTCTGCAATTGTAGTGTTTTAAAATTAAATAGCTATTTATATTTTAATAAACATTTACTACACTTAAATTGCAAACAGTTCATAAAATGCTCTTCTGCTAATACACACAATGCTTTTTATGTTTCCTAATAGAATTTGAAATAATGAATAAAAATTAAAAAATAAATGATTCAATGTTCAAATCTGTGGATAATTAATCACACTGAAAAATAACCACACATTTGCCAGAAACTTTCTGTGAGATTTTAAAGAAATATGGAATTTCTTCTGGAATTTGCTGTAATAAACTTCCACAAACATACAGAAATAGTGCTTTCGTTTGATTTGGCAGCAAATTTTCTATAACTTCATGCAATTTATTTCATTAATGTTTTTTATAGGAATGATTTAAATAATATCACTTACTTATTTTTATAGGGTAGTGCGTCTTTTGTGCATTAAAGTGAGCACAAAAATGTAAATTGCGGGCAATAAATAAGTAAAAGATGAATATTCATGGGTCATCGCAAGCATTGTAGAAAAATTCATATACAATATGGTAAAGAAACCCCATTCACATAACGCCAAATTATACCGACATATATTTTCCAAGTTTTTTCTGTTCCCCCTCCCCCCTCCTTCCATTTCCTTGGAAATAATTTTCAGTGCTCTACTTATATATCCATTTTGTTCGTGTGACAGTTTTTTTTTTCTCCCTCGTTGATGATGGATGTTGATATTTACAGCTTTTTATGGCACAAAAGAAGAACGGAAACAGTGAGTTGAGCCTTTTGTAGGGGGCATCAAGAGCAACAATGACTTTTTTTTTTCCTTTCCAGGTTAAGTAGATGATAAAAGGGTGCGTTGTTACGAGACAGTTCGGATTTTTTTCATTGTTAATTATAATGCTTTAAATGCTGGAGAATGCTGGAGAAGTGTTCTGGATTTCATATGCGAGTTTTGCAACAAAATATTTGCTTCTAAATATTGAAGATCCCCGGAAGAGAAAATGCAGATATTTTTTTTTACATTACACCAGCTTACGGTGATTGTCTTCTAGTTTTTTCCCCATACCTCTAAATTGCTTATTCATGCTCTTTTAAATTAAATACCTAATGTTATTTTTTTCTTTGTAATTTACATTTAAAATACGTTATGATGAATGAACTCAGGGGTGGTTTTACTACTTGAGTTCTGTGAAAAAAGCGCATTTTTAAAACTTAGGTAAAATCAATACAACGCGTTGATTTTAAGAATCCATTAAACGTATGGATGATATTATTCAAATATAGTTCATCGCTTATTTATTTTTTTAATTTAATTTTAAAAGAAGAAAAATCATTGTTCTGTGCGATACATTATATAGACATTAATATTTTAACTAAACATTGAAGGAGAATCCAGGCGTGCAATTCGGATATTTTGTAAATTTATAAATATGTGTTGTAGTACTTTTGCAAAACTAATCAATAATGAGATTAAATATAAAATGACAATTTATTTATTTAATTTTGGTGAGATCAGACAGTTTTCTGAAGATTTGGTACACTTTTGAACTGAAAAATGATTTCAAAAGTCAAAATTTATGATGGTGTTTCATTGCTACACTAGCATTAAATGCTGGATCCAAGCTGGGAAAGAAAGCATAAACTACCATAAATACTTGTTAAATCTAGCAAATTTACCCGCAAACCATACCGTATATTCGACACTTATGGTATTAAAATGGTGAGCCTTTGCCAAACACAGTTCTTGTAATAAGACTTTAACAAGCCTTAACACCAATTGACTATGATTTCAAAGAGTTAGACTAGTGGACTCTTTGTAATTGCTTTCAAATACGATGACAGTATAATTGGCACATTGTTTTGAAGCTGTTTTGTATTTCATCTAGCCATGTTTGTTCATCTACCAACAGGCTAGCTAATATTTATTTAGAACATTAAATAACAACAACAACAAATATGTTACCAACAGGCTAGCTAATATTTATTTAGAACATTAAATAACAACAACAACAAATATGTTACCAACAGCCTAGCTAATATTTATTTAGAACATTAAATAACAACAACAACAAATATGTTACCAACAGGCTAGCTAATATTTATTTAAAACATTAAATAACATTAAATGATCATATGAGGGCCGTGGAAGCCCAGTGGTTAAGCGTTCGAATGCTAATAGTAGGTTTGCGGGTTCGATTCCGAAACACCATGAAGACCATCGTTTACAAGATGAGTACGTGAGCGTGAAATTCGTGGTGCCTGAGCTTAGTCCGTGGGTTAATATCATAGCTATTGCCGAGGTGTGCCAATATGCAGAATTACACGTCTTCGTGAGTAAATAAATTGTACCGGGAATGATTTGTACGACGAACTCTATAGACTCTAAACGACACATTCGTTGACGAAGTTATCGTTGACGAGTTATCCTCGACGTGAAAACAAACACGTATTTCTTTGTAGGACGCATGATAATAAGCTAAGAGTAC
>JAWZYV010017333.1:0-36100 GCA_038373885.1 Cheiracanthium punctorium
GGAGAAATTCTCCTACTGCTGCATTATTGGTATGACACTCATTTGACTTAACATTGTTGAGGTAGAAAGGATGTGCATACTTATGTAAAAAAGAACAAAAAAAAAGAACTTAATGCCTAATCTACAACAGAACATATATTATTTTATGAATTATTTTACACTAAAATTCTGTTGTGTTTTGATACAAATAGAAACAGAGGAAACTATTTCTCTCTTTATTTTTGTGTGTGTGTGTGTGGGGGGGGAATTATACAAAAACGGATAAAAAGTATGACGATTTATCTAGAAGCATTTAAAATGCAGTCAAATAAACTAAATAAAGTGCATACGATATTTTTAAAAAAGCATTTAAAATGCTTCATATCACTAAAAACAAAATAATTTTCATGTTTAATTTTACAGCTAAGCAGAAATACTTGTTAGAAAAAATAAAAAGGAATTTAAAAAATTAGTTTCTTTTTCTTTCTTTTTTTTTTTTTTTAAATAAATTGTTTTTGGCGTCTCATGTTACTGTGAAAATGAATAAAACGTGAATGTGGCACAATTTGCATGAGGTGATTTAAGTATTAAACACTGACCGAGAATAAAATTAGTTTAAAAAAAAGTAGATTTATTATCTTTATTTATTTTTAAGTAAATACTATAAAATCTAAACATATTATTTTTATTATAAATAATATTTATTATTCTATTTTAAAAAAATAATATGTTTAGTTACAAAATAAAATTTATTATCATTCACGTTGTGTGCGCGTGTGTTGGGGAGGGGAGAGGAATATAGGGATGTAGACACTGATGCACTTGCGCTTTGATATTCATGAAAAACTATGAAGTTAAGGGCGGGGCTTAATTAAGTTTTTTTTGGCGGCTCTACGTTGTAATCAATGCATTCGACGTGATTTATTTCTTTTTTTAGATTTGTTGATATTAATATTTTTTAATTGATGACCTTTATTACCAAAATTAATTTTGATGGAGTATTCTGTCTTAAACTATTTTAACAATTGCCCGCTAAAGTTTTTGGGGCCCTAGACCGTGGCCCAGTTTTCCGGGTGGTGTTTTTTCTGGTGACTTTTTCGGTGGTAATTTTTTCAGCTCACCGAAACAAGTCGGAGTATTGAATAGATTTTTCAAATTCGCTGAAATGTGCAAATATTTGTTTGCTCATCACGTAATAACGACTAAAGCGTGGTTTACTGAAAACTATAGGCGTCAAATTAACCAAAAAAGGTTAAAAATCAGATTTAGAGATTGTGTAAATTTTTGTTCGCATGTCCCTCAAAAATAGCTCAAGGGAGACTTGAAATTCGGCAACATATTAGGTAGTGATTTTTTTTTTTTTTTTTTTTTTTTTTTCCTTGGTATTACGTTGAACTGTCTTGAACGAAGGAAAAGACATTTGCTAGTACGATAGCTGGTTATTCCACTTAAACAATAAACGACTTTCTTTTTCTTTTAAATTTCATTTGATTTTAAAGAGTAGCTGAAGTGCCCGTCAACTACAGGTACTTCAACTAGTTATTAATATAAATGTATCCAACAATTAACCAAACATTGTGTAAAAGGATCTTTTTAATCTATGTACTTAAAAAACCAATGTACTTTTGATAAATTTTCGCTTAAGATTAGTGTTTATTTATATTTTGAAATCTTTACACAAAATCATTATAGAATCTTTATGTTTCACAAAGGTATGAGGTCCCCAGAAAATATTTTGCCTGTATTTTGCAAGGAGACCTAAAATTTTAGGAAACGTCACTGGACATTGGAGTAAAAATAAAGCGAACCTACAGTTCTTTGCCTACAGAGCGAATTCCAGAAGACCACATGTTTCTTTTCAGTGTGGACAATCAGCTTTTACAAGAGCCTTATCGGCGGCCGACGAACAATCCTTTTATCAGCAACCTGGCAGACAATTCTAAAAGGCTGTGTGCAACAGATTTTTCTAGGAAAAGGGGGAGAGGGAGGGAAACAATTCAGTTAGCAAGAAATGGTTTTGTATAGCAGGTTTGATTTTGACAAACGAGTAGACTAGTCGTGCAGGTGGAACGCGAAAATCCATCATTAGGCTTTCTCACGGTTTAAAACTTAATGTGAATGCTAAACACAAAGCAATTTATTAAAAATGAAAATTTATATACGTTAAAAATGGAATTGTGTATGCGTGAATAAATGTAATAAGCTAAAAAATGTGAAGCTTTATGAATTCAACTTCCACAAATTAATCAAATAAAAGCAAACAGTCAGAAATTTTTTTAATTTAGGGAGCATTATTTTCACGAATTTAAGCAGCGTGACTAAAATGGAAATCCAACTAGTCTTCGAAAAATCTTATCAAACCAATAAAAGAACTCGGAAATTTTTGAACATCAGAAATGTATTCAGCAATAGGATTCGGAAATTTTTTTAATTTCGGATTTACAACTCATACAGAGGAAAAATAAAAAAACGTGCAACAGAAGAAAAAAAAAACACGCTAATCGAGACTGTTTATTTATTTATGGGAAGGGGGGGGCATGGGCGCCGGGAGGGGGGTGCACTTGCACCCCCCTGGAAATTTGAAAAAAGTATAATTAACCTGAAAATATAAGTAATTTGTTTTACCCTTAAGAGAGTAAAAAAAAAGCCTGAATGTGTGTGTGATGTTTTGAATTCTACGAGTAACTGTCGCATTAAATTAGCTGCTTAGACCTGTGTTAATGGCTTAATATTTTCTACCATTGTACATAAATTTTAAACTTTTGAGAACTCGTCCGAATTTTTATTTTGGGATAATGTTGGCGCACGCACATGAGCCCTCGTAATGTAGTGACCAACGTCGTAGTAGTGCTGAATGCCCCACGGCATGTGTCCGCAATTAGGAAAAAAATATTTTGAAAAAGTCTCGATAGTATTCGAGGTAGACGGGACCGGGCTTGTCTCGAACTATCGAAATCATTAAATTAATAAACAGATAAATGGAAATAAAGCAATTTTTGTGATTTGAATGCATATTTAAATGAAAAATGTTGTTACATATTATCACATTACTGATTAGAGAAGGTTAATAATTTCGGAAAATAATAGTCAATTCTTTTGAATTGACACGATGACTCGTTTCCACACAGCAAGATCGCGCCATTGCCAAAGCAGCATGTCAACGCTGTACAGAATTGTCTATGAGGACATCTACAGAAAAAATACACCCACTTTCTTTAGGAGAGGGATTTCTGATAGGACTACAGGGTGCATTAAGTATTTGAATTTTTGTCGTGCAATTAAAAAAAAATCGCCTGTTTTATATGCGTTGGTCATTATTTGGGAGCTAAACTGATTTTTTCAATAACTGAGATGTATGGAAAACAAGAACAATCGAAACTCGAACTATATTAAATGCAATTAATTTAGGACTTAACACCTAAAATTTAACATTTCTTTTTAACATTATAGAGTTAATTTTTCAGAGATTTAAACTAAAAAACTATTAGATGAAAATTTGTATTTTGAGTTTTTTGACATTGTGATTTTTCAACTATTAAATGAAGCATCACGGCGTCACTTTCGAAACTTGGGGTCTGTTTCAATATGTAGATGCCCTTGACAAGTGCACTTAAAACAAACCTGCACATGGGGTATCTGTCATGGAAGGGGGGGTTGCGTTAGGAAGAGGACTTTTTAAGGGGTTCTAACGCGTATTCACGTAACATGTAGATAAAACCGGCCAAAACTCAAAAGCATTAGATTGACAGCCGCGCGGCAGGCCAGAACTATTGACCTTCACATTTCAGTCATCTACCATTTTCAGTACTGGACATGCGGGAACCCCTAAGCCAAAAATTGCTATATACATGAATGCTAGAGAAAATACATTTCGCTTCAGTTTTTCAGGAAAATTCGTATGTTTAAATATAAAAAAATGTTATCAAAATTGCATATAATTTAAACAATTGAGTATTAGTATACTTAAATTGAGGTATTATTAATTAAGCCAAATTAATAGTTTAAGATTTTTCAGCTGTGACAATATAACTATGACGATGCTTATTTCACGACGATGCTTATTCTATGGCAATACATTTTCAAGTGAAGATCCTTCTTCCTTCAAACGCCAAATAGTCTAATTTTTTATATGTATGTATACAGGGTGTCCCTGAAGGTAGTTAAAATACATACAAAGAAGCATTTTTCTGCATTGCAACGTTTGGTCGGAAATGAAAAATGTAGATAGTTTCAGCACGATAGGGCTCCAGCCTAGTTCGCAAATAATGTGCGTAATTACCCTATTGTCATCTTTGACTCCCGATCGATTGGACAAGTTGAACTAGTTGCTCGGCCAGAACGTTCATTAGTTTAATCAAGTATCGAATTTTGCTTTTGGGGACACCTCAAGATACTCGTTAGAAGACTCCCGTTGACACAGATGAGGGCCTCATTGCAAAACTTTAGTAACCGCTGCACCGTTCGTGGAACACCTGGTATCTTCGAAAGGGTACGCCAGTCACTTGATAGACGATACCAGCACATTTGAGCATTTACCGTAGAGCTTTTGCATTTGTTATATTTCCATCTACACTTTTTATTTTTAACCCCACACTGCTAATCTGCTATACGAAAAATGCTTTATATGCATTTTATTCTTAAAGTTTGGCCTATGAATTCAGGAACACCCTGTATATGTATATATATATATATAGATCCTGGGTGCACCCCCTTGGAAATGATCCTGCCGGCGCCCTTGGGGGGGGGGGGAATACACATCATTCTTTGAAAAATGTATCAAACTTTATTTAACCTCGCACTCAGAAAGTAATTTTTATTTCTAAATTGTGATTACAGGATGATTTGATGTATTAAAATACACAACCAGGGTTTCAGTGGCGAATCCAAATGGAGGGCTATGGGGCGATTACCATTTCAGCCTTTACCTGAGCACACTTGAATCAAAAACTTTGCTGAATCTTTAGGGAATTAATCCACCATCGAACCTATTTACCATGCTCGCTCTTATTTTTTTAAAGGACGGAGCGGAAAGGACTCACTTTTTGTGACCAGTGTTCCCACCTGCACGTGTGTCTTTGATTGCTCAGATAAGAGACCACCCTTGCGAGATAAACAGGTTAAACCTGGGTTCAAGAGAAAAAAAGAAAAACGACTGGCCCATTTGTAATAAAATGCTTGGATACATTTATCGCTCTTCCCCTCTTGAAACTTTTCACTGGATTCGAACGGGGGGGGGGGGTTCCTTCAAATGATTAAACAAATCATAACAAAGTTAAAAATACTGAAACAATGATTACAAAAGCCTTTCCAATACAATCTTTCTGGCGCACACACTATGTACCGCAGTGGGGGTGGGGGATATCGGAATATATATTCCCAAATTTTTAAATTACTTAGCATAAGCGTTATATCGTACAAAATTCCATCTATTTATACACGAATACACTTCATTTCTCCTTGAGACATTTTTTCTGGCTACGCGCCTGATGCAATGAATAATTAACCTGCATCCTTCCATCGTTGTAAAGAATTCAACAGCAGTGAATCCACTCCCATGTACCTTTGATTACTCCTACTATGGCATATGACTACAAGACGTATTTATTCCAGGAAGCAATGATGGTCACAGAAAAGGAATCGCGGCCGCGTCTATGCAAGGATTAAGCAAACAGGTTATAGCAAATAAGACGCTAAATTTTTTATTTAATTAACTACTGTAGCGCTTAGTCTATGTCAAATATTTTGTTTGCCTCTGCAAACAATATTTTCGACGGAAAGCATTTTGTTAGAAATTTTAGTTATACTAACTGCTTTTAACTGAGAACGCATTTTTTGTTCTTGTTAAAAAGGCTTGACTGTAAAGGGGGTGCGGGGGTGTTCTTAAAAATACTAGGCTTACAAACTGTTTTGTTAAGGAACTATACTGGTACTGTATCTTGAAAATAATAAAGAAATTGTTAAATTCTTTTCATTATTATAAATTTAATACATTAATCCTTTAATACAGTGTTTACTAGAACGTGACCGAGAAACTCGCATTTTTCTTTTCTTTTCCTCGCATTAAAAAATTATTACTGCGAGAAATTCTCTCCCTTACAAATTGTTTCATTCTGCACAAAATTATCGCCCCTCGAAAGATTTGGCCACTTAAAAAAAAAAATTGAAAAAGTCGCGCATGCTTCCATTTTTCATAAAGTGGCGTAAAATCCTCGCAGTTTCGTTTTTATTGCATGTAACTAGGGCTGACCTGCAGACTTGTAGGCCCAGTTACATGCTATAAAAATAACTAAAATTCATAAATACTCTGATTTGGGGTGTTTACCGGAGGCAAGTGAAACTACCCATTTATAAATACCTTACCCACTGGGTATTTACCCAACTCGCATCTATAGTGAGAAATTCTCACCCATTTTTTTTCCCATAATGAAAATAACCCTGTAATATTTCATTGGCTTTTATTTATTTATTTATTTATTTTGAACGTGTACTAAAATTGCAAAAATCAGCAAAGAACATCGGTATCTTCATTAATACTACTTCTCACTCACCATAACAGAGAAGAAGAATAGCCTCACAGATTTAACGAGCACGTTCACTGTGATAAGTTTCATCGTAAGTCCGATACCTTATAGTAACTATCTGTTACTACACCAATTATATTAAATTTATCCACATGATTATTTTTCAGTTTGAATGGTTATTTATATTTAATTACGTCATGTACTCGTTTATGATGCAAATGTATTTAAAAAAATATGAGTACATTAAAGTACTCATTTTTAAGTAAATCATTTTTAATAGTGCAGACAACAGAGAAGAAGAATATAAAGCCTCACAGATTTAACGAGCACGTTCACCGTGATAAGTTTCATAGTCCGATACCTTAGTAACTATCTGTTACTATACCAATGAAAGGACTTCCAAATAATACAAAAAACTTTGCAAGTTCAAGAGCATAATATATAACAGATTTTGACTCAAAAAAAAAACTATTGAAGAATTTTTCTTCACAAGTTTATAAATTATCATCGTTAGCCCTCTGAACCTTAGATGGTAACAAAATAAACTCATAAAGAAAAGAGAGGAGTAAACTTATTATTTTAATATCTAGAATTTTTTTCTTAAGCATTCTTGAAAGACTCCAAAGAAAATATATTTATAGAAAAGGAATGCTTTTTTCCTTAGACTTGGATTAATGAATTCAGTTATTTCTCATAACCTAAATTCAGTTTAACAAACACATACCGAGATTCAGAATTTTTTTCCAGGGTTCCCATTTTTGTGAAAAACTGCTTTTTTTGTGAGTTTCAATACTTAATTTTGTGAATGCGTAAGCCATTCAAATTTTGAATAATATTGAATTCACGCACCTCGAAATTCTTGTTATATCTTTGCAATGTAAGAGAGTGAACATGTTAAACCTGGTATTAAGAAGGAGTTTCAGCGTGTAGTCGCAACTTGCGTAATCGATTCAAATTTATAATACAGTTAAAACCTCGCTATAACGATATTGGATAAATTTTATTTGGTCTTGGTCCCTTAAGTATTGCTGTTGTCAGGTTTTACTGTAATTAATATAGTTGCCCTTAGCTATTTGTATACTGTACACTATCTCTTTTCATTTACAATAAATAATATACATACTTTACTTAGGATTTTAGATTAGCTACAGAAACAGTTCCCCTCTTTTCTTTCTCTCTCTCTCTTTTTTTTAATAATCAAAAACCTAACAAAACGTGAATTTTTGCCGTACTATTAATTATGAAAAATTATTATTCTACGGATATGTTTGTATAAAAACCAGCTATAGAGTTTCTCTGTCAAAAAGAGAAAAGACTAGCAAACAAAAACGGAACCACTTTCAAATAAACTGATGCAGTTCTTTTAAAACAGCCACTGCATCCTATCCGCGACCGAATCATTTTAAAATGAGCTGCATCAGTGTCCGATTCGTTTTAAGCGGACAGCTCTCGTTACGATCAGTCCCGGATCACAATCGCAGACCGGTTTTCCATTCCAAAGAACGGAGAGGCTTGCCAAGTAATGGGAGAAATCACTCCTGCCGCGGCGCCAGTAGTAGGAAGTCGCCAAGCGGTAGCTAATCGGAAAGCCAGCCTAGCACATAACTAGCACTAACGAAAACATGAAAACGTCAAATATCAATTTAAAATTCACATTATAAACCTTAAAACATCGCAAAGATCGTAAAAAAAGCCCTTACCTTTATTTTTTTAATTAATCGCTCAGAAATGTCCCTAACACCCACCGGCTTATAATGTAATGCCAGCATGCTTTCTATTATTTAGTTTTATATTCAGATTATATTTCTAACAAACACACACACCGGCTTAATGTAAAACCAATATGCTTTCTTTTATTTAGGTTTACATTCACACCGTATTTCTAACCCTAATAGCAGAAACACGGTGACAATGTCGCGGATACAGAAATCTGTTTGCGACAGTTTTTTGTCAAATATTAAAATAAAATATTTTTTATTGCCCAACAAAATTTTTTTCTAATTGTAAACTGGGCAAACACTGGCCCGTTTTCAACTCAAAAAACAAACAAACAAACACTGGTGGATTAAACAACCGAGTTGTACACCTCAGATAAAGTCAGTATGATTACAATAGCACATAAATAGCACTTACGAAAACATAAAATATCAATTGAAAATTCACATTAAAAAATTAAACATTGCAAAGAATCCGGAAAAGTAACGATGTTCTTAATACAGAACATTATTACTTTTACTCCATATATTTTATATATCATAAAAATAAATCTATTATGCGATACTTACTTAAAGCCTTAAAGCAACAGTACGGAAGGAGGCAGATGGCAGGTGGCAGGAATCATCAATCACGAGAGGCTGGGCAGAGCGGATTAAATTGCTCTCTGCGATTTGGCGTGGCAGTCAGACTCCTTTGGCAAGAGTCGTTTCTCCCGCTGTTATACACCGCATGCTAGGGGTTGCCGACCATAGGCGCCGACTTCATGGGGCTTGAAGGGCTTCAAGCGCCCCCTATTTTTTTATTCAGGGGGCTGAGCCCCTTCAAAAACTTCACTCCAACTTTTTTGTGTCAAATCATATTTCTTCCTCCAAATCGGTTAAACTTAAGAATCCTAAAAATAGAGAATGTATCGCTAGCTTCTTCTGTCTCCCACTCCGCTTTTTCTTTCACAGGGATTCAGGAATTACGTTGGGCGCCTGTAATGCCGTAAGGCACGGATGTCAACCTTCTTTATCAAGAGCGCAAGCACAAACAAATGACCATCAGATAGCTAGGCAAAAAGAAACGGGTGTTTTCCCCCACAAGAACCCTTCAGATTTTACACCGTGACACAATTGATGATGGAATTGCTTTCTAGTAGGAGAGGACTGCGTTTTTTTTAGGAGGGTCGTTATCATGTAATGTAATTCTTTCTTTTTTAAATCAGTACAGCAAAAGCTTTCACTTTTGTTCTATTGTGAGATACAGACTCTTCTGTAGATGTCTGACCATAAGGGAAGATTTACCCATTGTGCAAAACTGCAAACGATTGGGACAAGAAGGAAGCAAAAAACAAGGGCCCAAGCGAGCTTGGACAAGGCCCAAAATTCAGAGAGGCCTTGATCATGTGCATACATATCATATTGTGTTGCTGAAAGAGAATTCCTCTTTAGAAAACCATTAGTCTCTGACTAATTTACTTTATTTTATAACAACACTAAAGTATGTACACAATATTCTGACTATGTGCTCAGTCGTTGTTCCTTGGGCAGAAAAATATGCAGCCGTTTTGTAAATATGCGCATTCATCCATATTCATCCATACATAGAGGGCAAAGGAAAGGGGAGTCACAGCGAGCATGATTAACGTAAGGGTGAATGGGGTAGTTGCCTCGAACCCACAATGAAAGAAAACGATCAAAATCAAAAAATGGTTTTAGAAAAATGTGTGAATTGGGCGTGTGATACATATACTCGTATTCGACCCCCACCTCCACTCCACACTTGCAAATAGCCTTCCTCTTCTGTAAAAGCACTCTATGAAGCACCTATGTTTGTAAATTATTATTTATGGAATATCAAACTAGCGTAACTGCTACAAAACCATAAAAATTATAGAGGAGGAAGGAGGGGGCTTCATGGGGAAAGAGGGACTACCCTAGTAGCAATAACTCATCGGTCGATGAGAGGCGGGTGAGTTAAATCCGAGGAGAAGGAGCAATGGCCGATCACGGCTTTTCGTCCAAAAAAGGGGAAATTTCATCGGCAACTGGTACAAAATGTCCGCTCGGGGGACCATAAAGCCGATCATCGTTTCCCGATGACACCGATGAAATAACGAAAAGAAACCGATAAACTGTTTAAAATATATTTGTTAATAAAAAATAAACGACTGGCAGCAAAATTTTCAAAAAATGTCCGTTCTGTTTATTATATTTTCGTTTTTTGTATGCTAAATTTCCGTTTTTCTGAAAAAAAAAAAATTCTTCCTCCCCCGGGCCCGAACACTGAGCGTACTGATTACGAGATAAGCGCGCTACCCCTAGACCATCGAATCTTGTCATGTACAAGGCAAAGTGTGAAGTACCGGTTATTTTAGTCTCAGATTGGGACTTAGGGTGAAATTTTGACAAAGTGTTGTTCAGCTATTATTAATAATAGTCAAATTATTCGATTGGTAAGAAATTAATTTCACTTTTTACCAATGTATGTAAGTAGCAACAACATTCATAATTAATAATTAAAAAACAATATTGCCAATTGTATAGGAATTTTAGTGTGATTTTAACTTTCATATTTCTTGGATAACTTTTAAAAATTAACTGATTTCTCTTCTTGCTGTTTACATTAAAGAGGTTTCAAAAGAGTTGCTCATTGTAATGAAGTTTCCGTTTTTCTTATAATGCAGCTGACGCTCAAATAGATTTTCTTTTCTTTTTTTTAAACACTTTTTTTAAAAATTATTTAAATATTACAAACGATTTTTATATAATAAATACTTACATTTTTTTGTAAATATTTCTTTTCAAATTTAAATTTTGTGGGAGGGGGCAAGGGGGGGATACCCCCCCGCCCCCTCCCAACCCCAATACAAGAAATTTGAAGTAAATTATGCGATTAATTCAAGAATTGTTCAAAATTTCCCTTAGATTATGCAAAGGCACATCTAAATTACGCAAATATTTATAGGAATTTGGGTAAAGTGTAAACTACTGGGGACACTTGCAAGGCCCGTTGACTATAGAGCTGCAGTTTCGGATAAGATATTGTTTTTCGGTTTCCCATCGGCGAAACTGCTCGTCTAGATCACTTCTATCCATGAATAAAAATTCATCTATTGCAGATTAACAAAAGTGCACTTGCCGATGACTGAATTCGACGAGTCGATGAGTTAACGATGAGTCGATGAACGACCGAGCAGAAAACAAGCAGTCATTGCTACTAGGGTATACCTAAACAGGGCCGGATTACCATTAGGCTGAGTAGGCTTTCCCGGTGGGCTCCTACCATTTTAGAGGCCTGCGTTAAAATTTAGAAGGAAAAAAATATAATCAAACATTATTAAAGCTATTTTAGTGTTAATATTTATACAGTATATGTATATGTAACTCTGAGAAAATAATTCTGATTCATTATTGACTTCGTACACAAGAAACACTTTTTGACATTGTACACTTCTTAATTGAAATTTGAATGAATATGTGCTAGAAAGTTTGAAGCTGACTATTTAGCTTGAATTTTTATGTGCACATTTCAGTGTTACCTTGCATTAGATGGGTGTATATTTTGCAAATTCAATAAGGAGAACTTTTAGCACCATGTTTACACGAACGGGCTATGGTAATCATAAGAAGGCTTATAAACAAAATACCCTTCGTACCCCAGTCATCACAATCATATTTTATACAACTTTTTTCCGTTCTGAATAAAAATTAATTTTCGTATATTGTTGCACAAATATCATCAGAATAAATTTCAAATAACATAATGCGTTATGGTTTTAGTTTATAAAATGAATACTATGTATCCATTTAGCCAAAGCATCTCTGACTTACCAATTTCTAGTGTGCTAGTTTAATTTATTTTGATAATTGTTAAGGTAATCTGGAACAATTTTCCAAATAGAAGGATGATTTAGAGTGCAGTGCAGTTTTTATATATGTTTTAAAAATAATATGGCGTAGACTATGATTTCGAATTAGATTTCATTCATTTTCTTTCCATTTTTCATATTATTGAGTATTCTTAAAAATTGTCTGTAAATATCTACAATAATTCAGAGTGATAATTTTGGCATTGCATATCTGTTTCTGTGTTATTCCACTTTTAAATTTAAAGCACGATTATATTTTATACAACTTTTCTCCGTACTGAATAAAAATAAATTTTCATATATTGTTGCACAATTATCATCAAAATATGTTTCAAATAGCATAATTCATTATGGTTTTAGTTTATAAAATGATTACTATGTGTCCATTTTGCCAGGAGCGTCTCTGATTTGCCAATTTCTTATGTGCTGGTTTAATTTGTTTTCATAATTGTTAAGGTAATCTGGAACGGTTTTCCAAAAAGAAGTGTGATTTAAAGTGCAATGCAGATTTTATATGTCGAGTTTTCTATGCCAAGTTCCACACGAAGCCCCCCCCCCCCGGCGTAGATCCCTCACGCAGATAGTTGGCCATAACACCACATTTCAACATTTCTTTTCATTTTTAATGTTATTGAAAGATTATATGAGTATTCTTAGTTTAATGTAAAATGAAATTTTTCAGTATTAAAATGTTTATGAAGACCTAAAATAGTGTAGACTCTGATTTTTGATATATTCTCGCACTTGGATTTCTTTGTTAAATCATTTTTAAATGTTAACAAGGATGATATTATTGAAAAATTAATTTTTTTCCTGCTGTGAAAATACTATGAGAATGAATTTAAAAGTATATTTTATTTATTTATTTGTTTTTACAATTCAAATCACGGAAATCCGTTTAAAATGTATGTGTCGAAGAGAGGACTTGTAACTTTGTATGATGGTTTGTATATTTGTTTGATTTGTTTTAATACATGGAAAGGAGGTATTTATTACTTCTTTTTTTATGTTTTTTAAAATAATTTTGAATGTAATCTGTAAAAAGTTGTCAAAATGTAATTTAAATGTGATCAGTTTTTCTGTCTTAAAGTAGTGCGACATTTAATTAAAGTCGATTGAATTTATGGGTATTTCATCATGTAGTAAAATAAAAAATACTATTTTATATTAGTAAAAATTATCTCTGATGAATGTTTGCAGTAAATAAAATAATCCAGATTTTAGTATTTCGTCTCGTTTGTACTTCTAGGGTATTTTGAAATATTAGCTGGAGTAATGTTTTGCAGAACAGTTTTCCACATTTGACTGCATGCATTTTCTTTCCTATGAAATTATCATTAAATACATTTCGAAAAAGATTTTACTTGTTTTGCTGTTATTAACTTAATTAAAATTCAGTTGTTCTTTCAGAAGGGAGATTTGCTTTCTCCATATGTGTACTGAAGACTGATTCGAGATCTTGAGTTCAAATACATAATTTTAAAAATGAGTTCAAAAAATTTTTGAAAAATTTATTAAATGGAATTCCTTTTATTTTCATGAAAGTGTTATGTTAAAAAAGCACATTTTGAAATCTCAATTCTAAAATTTCTGAACCCCTTAATTATACTGACGGAGAGAAGGATTTTGTGTCCCCCCGTCCACCTCCGTAAGGATACGAGCCCCCCCAATAATTTTTAGAAGTCGGGCGCCCGTGTTTGCCGACCGCACCGCAAGTTGATCCGCGAAAAACAGTAGAGTTAGAAATTCCATGTTCTTTTCCCAATATTTTTTTTATTTTATTTGTTGATTAATTGTTCTAAATATATATTTTAATGCCAATTCTAAAATTTCTGAACCCCTTAATTATACTGACGGAGAGAAGGATTTTGTGTCCCCCCGTCCACCTCCGTAAGGATACGAGCCCCCCCCAATAATTTTTAGAAGTCGGCGCCCGTGTTGCCGACCGCACCGCAAGTTGATCCGCGAAAAAACAGTAGAGTTAGAAATTCCATGTTCTTTTCCCAATATTTTTTTTATTTTATTTGTTGATTAATTGTTCTAAATATATATTTTAATGCCCCAAGGCTCAGGTACGGCAGCCGCCCTGCGGCGCGAAACAAGCATGCCAAGCACTGCCAATGCTATGCGCATGAGGATGCGCGTAAGCACCTGCTGCTTGGCAATGTTTGTGGCGCTATCTCGATTGGATTAAGGTTTACTGTACTCAGAAAGGGAGAAAGAAAAGATGATTTTCCCGATGTGCGTGATGGAGTAAAGACTGGGGATTATTCTTCTGGGTGAAATTTGTTCGAGGTCCAGGTTTTGGTTTTCGTTTGTGCGGATGGAGTGAAGACAGGGGATGATGATTCTTCTGTGTTGTTCTTTGTTAAAGAAATGATTTCGAGGTTTTCGTTTAAGAACAGATCATTTAAGGCGCATGTACCTTTTACGAATTCGAAGTTTAAAGAGGATTTTCTTTTTAATATTTGAATAAAGGAATTTAAATATAATATTAAAGATGAGTAGATGTAAATATGAATTATTATTTAACGTATTATTTTAAGAGGCGTGACCTTTGTACGAATTCAGTCCATAGGAAATTGATTCAAGAAGGTTTTCCATTTACATCTGAATAAATGAATTATGTACCGTGTTTACTCGTGTAAAAGTCGCCTGTCTTTTTTTGCCAATTTTTTCATAGTGAAAGTGTAGGTACTACTGTTATGTGAGGAATTTTACTACATAATATTGCACTCTCTAATGCTGGAAAATTACTGGTATTACCGTGTTTACTTGTGTAATAGCACATACTACGAATCACGGAAAAAAGCGCACCTGGAAAAAACGTATAGTATTGAATGGACTTTTTTTTTTGGGGGGGGGTGTTAGAGGGACTTAAGCATTCTTTGTTTTCTAATATACACGAGGAAGGTATTTAATTGGATCTTATGCCTAAATTTCTTTGGTTTTGGAGTAAAGGAGTACATTTTAATGCAGTTCAGTAGGTCTGGGAGAGGAGATAACCTTCTTTAGAAATCTATTGTTTTTCTAGGTTTTTCTACCAAAATTTTATTTTTAGCATTTGTTTGACGGGTCATTTTAACCATTCCATTTAAAAAACGAAAAGGAACTCCAGTCTGTGTCTTGACAAAATATTTTTTTAAAGTTCACTGTCAGGGTTGCTTAATGTATACAAGGTTATTTTTTAACCGCTTGGTTTAAACAATTTTCCGCATTCCCAATCTGTTGTACTGGTTTTAAATTCTTTCTAAATATTAGGATTTCTTTAAAATATTTTTTTAATGAAATACAAACTATTTTATGCAAAAAGTTTTATTTGGTGAACAAAAGTGATTAATATTTTCCCTTTTCTTAATTGAGTAATTCTCACAGTTACATCAAGTTATAAAAATCGTTATGAAACATTTGCTGCATCTTTTTTTTTTTTTTTTTCTTGCTCTATTTTCTTCATACTCGTGTAAAAGTCGCGCAATAGTCGATAATTTATCCATCTAATTTTGTTAGATATCGTCATTCTTGCGTATTTCAGCAAGTTTTAATTTTAAAGTTTAATAAGTTTTGTGAAGAGTAACAGTTTAGAGGATATAAATTTATCTTATAAAGCTTTAAAAAATGTTTTTTGACATTTTACATTATAGTATAAATACTCTTTACGAATTTCATGACAATTTGGTAAACGGCTGAAGTATCTAGCTCTAGATTTCTGACCTACCGCGCATCTGTTTTCACCAGACGCTTCAGAACCCCGCAAAAAGTCCTCTGTCCAAGGCATACCTTATTTAAGCAGACAGCCTCCGTGTAGATCTGTCTTAACCCTTTAACGCGCAGTGTTCCCGCTTTGGGAACACCAAACTCTGACGTTTTGACTGTTGCCAGTCACGAAGAATAGATTTATGATTTCTATAAAAACAGTTGCGGGTGACATAGCTCCAAGAGAATCCTTTACTTTTTAGCACGCCATTTCCCGCAAAAAAAGTGTCACGATTATTTTTAACAGCGCTGACATCTGCTGAAAAATGGAAGGATGCGAGAACAGCTGGATAGATTGTCCAATGCTGAAAAAAGGGCAACCGTTGCCGTCGCTCGACTTAACTACCAGCAAGATGGCGGACAGTCGAAACGTTCATCGCGTGCCACAGATCTAGAGACCCCTTTTTGACGCAGCTGGCTGTGCCGCACAGTAATTTTGTGCACTGTGCCGCACAGCCAGCTGCGCCAAAAAAGGGTTTCTAGATCTGTCGTACGCGATGAACGTTTTGACCGTCCGCCATCTTGCTGATAGTTAAGTCGAGCGATGGCAACGGCTGCCCTTTTTTTAGCATTGGGAAAGGGTTGCGCCTCAAAGGGTTAACCACAAAACAAAAATAATTTTAATGATAATTTACAATGAAAGTAAGAAGTTTAATATTTTTTATATTAAATAAAAATCATAAATCACTTCCATTCCATAATATAGAGGGTGCCTAAAAAACACTAACCTAGTGTTTTCTTCATTATATATCGACCTTAGACATATGGAATTAATTATAAAGTTACTTTATGGTGCCGAATAAAAATGTCAGGAGATTAAATCTAAATAAATACAAAAGACCTCTATACATTAATGAAGTGATGTAGGAGTTTCAGTTTTTCTTATAAAAAAGGCTTAAGATTCAGTGCAATATAGATTATGTTTGCCATATTGGAAAGAAGAGAAAAGCAGGGAAATAATTAAATTAAGAATAAAAATCCAGCATAATATAAATATAAAAATAAAAATTACTATATAAAAATTCAGGGAGGCGCAAGTGCCTCCACGCTCTATGCTGCCGATGCCCATGGTTAAAAAACGAACCGTTACTGTTTAATTTTTTTGCTTAAATCGAACAGTCTTTAACGCTCTAAGTAAATTACTTTTTACAGGACGCGCCTCGACAGTTTCTGTATACAGGGTGTTCCAAAAAGGTGGTAATGGGATTTAATTCCTTACTTCTTAGAGATAACTGGGTAGTGTAAATTGGAATAATGTTCAAAATAAGGTCGGAAATAATACTCTGTTAAGAAAAACACCCTCTCGTTACCCACGTATCTCTCATAGATAAAGAATTAAAGCCCATTACTATCTTTTCGGGACACCCTGTAGAAATTTACTATGTTTGAAAAGTTTAGGTGGCACGAATTATTTTTAATAAATATTTCTTTAGCGTGAATGTTTACGTTATGAAAACCTATTTTTAAAAACTTGTATAGTATTTCTCTGTAGCTATTGAAAATGAGCAACGTGAAATTTTAAAATTCGGCTAGACTAATCGACATTTTAATTATTTTAAAAAGAAATTTATTGAAAGTAAACCAGTTGAATAAGTATCTTCTTAATTGCATTACGAACATTATTAATTTTTTTCATAAGGTTAATTACATCATTAACATAACGAAAAAAAAAATCATTACTTCAGCAAGCTATTCATTCTAAGAATTATTATTTAAAACCAAAGAGTTAAAAAGATAAATTACCATGAATCAGAATAAACTCTTGCACTTAAAAAGAAAACCAGTAATAATAAGCCATAGCTGATTACAAATCAGACTGAATGTGATTACATATTACAGAGAATGTGCATGTTAAATCTGTCTAGTCTTAGACTCTTTATTTGCCTGTTAGGTGAGAGATGGTATTTAAAATATTCGAAACTGCTATAATTTGTTACTGAATGACTAGTTCTGGACTTTGTCCTAAGAATACAAAAAAAAAAAAAAAAAAAAAAAATGAACACTCAGTTTATTAAAAAAGCGCTGAAATTAACATTTATTGTTATTATTACTCCTTTGTTTATTTTCTATTTATTTTTTAATCTGGACTGTATACTTACAAATCATTACACTTTTTGATTGATTATTTTTTTGTTTTCACGCAGTTCCCTGCGTTCTTTTTGTATTTTTATTTTTTCTCCCTACGCTGGAATTTAAGCATCCCTATTTATTAGATTTTTATTTACACACACAGAACCTGATTTCTTGTGCGCCTTTTATATGTGCTGTACTAGGAGTTGTGGAAATCCTGATAGTCATTCCAGTTCTTACTAGGCATGAAGTACACATGTGTCAGTTACAAGAAATTCTTTATAACGCCATATTTTGCAAATTGTATGGGGGGTATATCTTTCATACAGTGTTATCTGGTAAAGTGAGAGATGATACTCTGAATTCATTCATTATTGTCATTCAAAGCAATTCGTTCTTTTCTCTCCCTTCCCCAACAAAAACAAGTGGAGTTCGTTCTATGAAACATACTAATGAAGCTAATCGCATAATAAGATAAATTGCATAGTAGTGTAACTAGTTGCATTATTTCTGTATTATTTTCTTGAGCATGTGTTTATGCAATAAGAAGTTGTTGTACTGCATAAAGCACAAGGGGGGGGGGGCGTTGTTATATTCTTTTAAATAAAACACTTAAAAAGCATTTTGCTTAACTGTATTAAATCTGAATTTTTCGAAGCGTTCTGTATTCTTCAAAATCTTTTCGCATATTGTATGTGTAGTTCCAAAATCATGCCGCGATGGGTACGACTAGGTACGGCGAAAAATTTCCAACATTTCCGTACCCTTTAATTTTCGAAATGTCGCTGAAACTTGGGGAAAACACTAATAGGGTATGTAGTTATATGAAATAGGAAAGTTCCCCCTTCTTGAGGTGCCTCGTCCTACCTTTTGCCCCCTCAAAAGACCCCCGTTTTTGGATTTTTGTTTTTATCTCAATAACTATGCATCTTAGCAAAAAAAAAAAAAAGGGGGGGGGGGCGTCAATTACAAAATGAAAGCTGATAAAATTTCCTACAAGATTGTATTTGGTTATTTCTTTTTATTTGCAATAGCTTTCGAGATATGTTTTAAAAATGGCGCAAATGTTTAGAAAACGCTTCTTTTTATCTCAATTTATAACCAATTTTGTCTTATAGCTCTTCAATCCTCAATTTATCAGAATTTTTTTCAAAGCAAAGTTGTAGAGTATTCAATTACCTTTAAAAGAAATTATCATTTGTAACTTCATCTTTAAACGATCAAAAGTTATTGCAACTTAAAATTTTCAATTAATTTAGTAAATTTGAATGAAAACTACATTGCGCACCAAAGAATGACAAAATCTAGGAAAAAAATTATAAAGTTTTGAAACTTGGGGAAAACATTAATTCGAGATGTACTTGTATGAAACAGAAAAGTCTTCCCCTCTTGGGGTGCCGATTCCCGCCCCCCACCCAAAAAAAAGGTCCCTGTTTTGGATTTTCACTTTTATCTCAAAAACCGTGCGTCTTCGCAAAAAAAAAATGCAATTACAAAATGAAAACTGATGAAATTTCCCACAAGATTATTAGTTTTTTGTTTTGTTTTTTGCATGCAAAAGCTTTCAAGATATACGTTTTAGAAAAAATCGCTAATTTTTGGAAACGCTTCTTTTTATCACTATTTTTCACTAGCTTTGCCTTATAGCTGCTCTTCTACCATCAGTTTTACAGGAATAGATTTAAAGCAAAATTGTAAAATATTCAATTACCTTTAAATTGCTTTTTTTTTTTTTTGTAATTGTATTTTTAAATGATCAAAAGTTGTAGCAATATGAAAATTTCAATAAATTTTAGGGAATTCGAATGAAAAGTGCATTGTGTGTCAGAGTGCAAGAAAAAATCTAGGAAAAAAACTCATAAAGGTTTGAAAATTGGGGAAAACACTGATTGGGTATGTAGTTGTATGAAACAGAAAATTTCCGCCTCTAGGGGTGGCGCGTCCCCCCTCTTAGCCCCCTCCCCTCTCGAAGTTCCCTTTTCTAGATTTTCACTTTTGAGCACCAATTTTGAGAGTATGCGCCAATTAAAAAATGAAAGCTGATAAAATGTCCTACAAAATTAAAATCTTTATTTTTTTATAAATCGAATTATTTATTATTCGATTTCTCAATAGTATTATTATTATATTTTTTTCTATATCGCATGTTTTTTCTATACCAAATAGCTTACAGACACGTTTTATAAAACACTGCAAATTTACAGAAAACGCCTCTTTTCATCGCATCCTTCGAAACCTACCGTCGAATTGCCACAGTTTGTAATCTCCCTCTTTCAAGATATTCTCCTCTCTTTTGTTACATTTTCCTTATCTTTAAATCATTGTCCGAAAGTCTGGGAAAGTTCTTCGAAAGACGGCCAAGTGAAATGAGCGGGGAAATCAAAAAGGTGTTTCGACAGTTCCGAGCATGAAGCTCGGGGTTCCGAGTTCCCTTGGGACTCATTGTAAGTGCAACTTACTGGGTGGCCTTTATTTGAAATAGAGACCTGCACGGGCAGGGCAGGTCCGGTTTGTCAAAGCCCACGGGTACGGGATTTATAAATATGTTGTTAACGGGCCGGCCCGGACTCATGGTTAATTTTTTTTTCACCTTCCTGCAACCCGCAAAAAAAGTTAATATTAATAACTTGCTTAATATAAAATACCTGATAAATATTTAGTTGTCGATCTATTTGGTAGTCTTTACATATTTTTTTAATTCCTGGAATTTTCGAAATTTTACTCCTCAACTGTGGGCCCGTACGGGCCGGGCTGGCCGTGATGTTTGTTTCAAATATGTTACGGTCCCGGGCCGGGCCGGGCCTCAATTTTCAGGTCCGTGCAGGTCAAATTTGAAGTCACAAAGTTTTTATAAAAATAAAATTGTTCCATAGATTTGTTGCACTATTATTGTACAGATGGTGCACACAAGATCTCAAAAAAGAAAAGAGAAATCCAAAACATTCTTGCTGTAAAATGCAGCCTTCACCAAAGGCTAAAAATCCATTTCAGAACATTTCGAATACTCTTCAAGGAGGGTAGACACGAGAAAAAGTGATGGGTGCTTTTTAAAGACAAAAATATTATTTATAAAATTATCCCTTTAAAATTTAACAAATAGGGGTCCTATGCATAGGCACAGCTTTTTTGTAAGTCAATACTTGTTGAAAATGTATTTGTTTTAGTCAGGGGGTTTAGGGGGTCATAACCCCCCCCCCCATGAGGAAATTTTTGCCATACAAAATGTATATTCTTCACTCTCTTATCACACACATGTATGCATATATGTGAGTTGCAGTAGTCGTAAACCCTCCCATGAAAAATTTCTGGCTACGCCCCTGGTTTTAGTTCTACGTAAGAAAACGACATTACACGGTAAAAAAAATGCAGAAACGTTACCCCAAAAAATGGGGCAGCTCTTGTAGTTTAAAATTGCGGAAACGTTTCCGAATCATGCGGGTAAAGTATTTAGAAACGTAAATACTTTACCCCGAAATATGGGTTATGTTTCCGAAATCGAGAGTTCGAGTAGAGCATCGGTAGGTTACGCTATACTTTCGGAAACCTTTCCGCTATAAGTATGTAACGTTTCTGAATTTTTTTACTGTGTACTTTCCTATCAACCCAATAGTTGTGCAGTAATTTTTCAATTAATTTTGCAGTAATTCTTAATTCTGATGATGAATGATCACTGAAATGAAATGCAAATATTGAACAGATGAATAGTATTATAGATGTATATTGAGGTAAAAATATCACTTTCAAAAGTTTTTTTTTTTTTTTTTTTTTTTTTTTTTTTGTGTGTGTGTGGGGGGGGGGGGTTAATTTAGACTTTAGTACTAACATTTATGTATTAAATGTGGGTTTATATACGAATGTTGAATTTGCTTAAACACGTGCACGTTAAAGCATATATTGCTAAATCGCATAGAATGGATTGGGGGGGGGCGGGTCGAAATCAACTACATATGCACTTTAACATTTGTTCTATGCGAATAGAATGAAAATTATTTAAATGTAACACAGGGTGGGTATAGAATAGAGGAGGGGGGGGTGGGGGGGTCAAATATTGCACATGGACTGCACGGGAAAAAAAAAATTATCTTCTAATTGTGGAAGTGACTGAGAATGTTTTGAGGCATTCGCGCCTCCAAACCTATATTTTTCGATAAATTCTATCTAATGTTTATTCCTCTCCCGGCGTACACTCAACTAGACAAATTCAAATTCATAAAAATAGCGTCGAAACCCGATGATCCATCTAGTAACAAGGCAAACGTGCGCTTTAAATCCGTGGGGTCGTACATAAATAGGGTGTCTTTAAAATATTCATTTCTTTATTTTTTTTTTTAAATGCAATACAAAATATTTTATGCAAAAGAAGTTTTATTTGGTGAACAATAGCGAATAACACTTTCCCTTTTCCTAATTATGTAACTCGCTCGCAGTTTTTTATCAACTTATATTAATTGTTATAATAGATTTATTGTTTTTTTTTTCTTGCTGTATTTTATTCCTGTGTGAAGCTCAATATTTGATAATTTATCCTTTTAATTTTTTATAAATCGTCATTATTGGGTATTTCAGCAAGTTTTTTCAAGTTTATTTTCAAAGTTTTATAAGTTTTATAAAGAAGAGAAAGCTTTATATATGATATAAATTTATCTTATGAAACTGAAATTTTTCTATATCTTTTACGTAATAGTATAAATACTTTTTACTAATTCTATGACAATTCGGTGAACGATTGAAGTTTGTAGGTCAAGGGTTCTGGCCTACCGCGTAGCTGTTTTTTTCCAGAAGTAACGTGAATACGAGCAGCAGATATGTTTAATCAAAATTGGTCAGGGGCAATATGCTTTGCAATATCAACAATAATAAAAATGTAATTATGAAAACTATTCTAACAAAACTAATTAACTATTAATTTTAAGCACACTTTTATGTAGCCAATATTTTCCGGCAAGTATCCGATATCCGGCTGATTTTTTAATATACGAAATACTGTCGGATATCTGAATCATAACTACCGGATATCCAAACTTCTCTGCCGAATATCCGGCTATATACTACTAAAGTTCTATCTATAATATGCATGGGACATGATGGAAAATAATATTTAAACATTCTTGGTACATTGATACATATAACAAACGAATCGCGCAAAAAAGCACACCCGGTAAAAAGCGCACCGGAAAAAAGCCGGTGTGATTTTTTCCCATTCAGACTCTACAGAAATTCCTTGTTCCAGATTTAAAAATGAATAGAAAATAAACAAAGGAGTAATAATAACAATAATGCTAACTAGAGCGTTTTTTTAATTAACTGATTGTTCAATTTGTTTGTATTCTTAGGACAAAGTCCAGAATTAGTCATTCAGTATCAAATTATAGCAGTTTCGAAAATTTTAAATACCATCTCTAACCTAACAGGCAAGCCTAAAAAAAGAATCTCAGATTTCACAGATATAACATGCACGTTCTCTGTATTGTGTTACCACATTCACTCTTATTTGTAATCAGCCATGGCTTATTATTACTGGTTTTCTTTATAAGTGCAAGAGTTTATTCTGATTCATGGTAATTTATCTTGTTAACCCTT
This sequence comes from Cheiracanthium punctorium, assembly GCA_038373885.1. Lineage (NCBI taxonomy): Eukaryota > Metazoa > Arthropoda > Arachnida > Araneae > Cheiracanthiidae > Cheiracanthium > Cheiracanthium punctorium. The sequence goes on from JAWZYV010017333.1 coordinate 23,473, forward strand.
TGGTTTTAAATGATAATTCTTAGAATGGATGATTATAAGTATATACATTTACATATAAATATTTTTATTTTTGAAAGTATTTAAATTAAATATTACTTTTGCTTTAGACATGCTTTTTTTTTCAGAATTAAATAAGTCAATTTAAAAAAACTTCCTTAAAAAAACTTTTTAAATCAAAGGGTGGAATTCTGCCCCGGTGGTTCACGAAATCGTCGGTTGTTAGCTGTCAACTGGGCAGAACCAGTTGTTTGGTTACCGACTGCGCTAACAACTCCGGAGGAAAACGGGAGGTCTTTTAGCCAATCGCATGAACCCCTTGACGCTCCTCCTTAAAACTCCACCTCAAGGCGGGGCAAAGTTAACGACTGCGAAAAATTAACGACTAGCGGAGAATCCAGCTGAAATGTTGGTATAAGTGTACTGTTTTAAAACAAATTTTTATTTCTAAATGTTAAAAAAAAACCTTTTTAAAGGAAACTGACTAAAAATTATTTAAAACTCATTTCTTAAAATGTAAAATATCGGCTATATATAACTGTAATTAAAATTAATTTTTAATTAGGTTTGTTGTTAGGTTAGTTTTAATAATTATATTTTTACCATTATTAGTATTGCAAAGCTTATTCCCCCTCATCAACTTTGATGAAATATATCTGCAAGCCTTTTTATGAGAAAACTGAAATTTTCTACATCACCTCATTAATGTATGGGGTATTGGAAATTTCGTAAGAGGGCTGTATAAGAAATATAAGCTTGTATTTATTTACATTTAATGTCCAGAACATTTTATTTGATGCCATAAAATAACTATCTAATTTATTCTATATGTCTATGATCAATATTCAAAGAAGAAAACTCTAAGTCAGGGTTTTTAGGACATCCTCGATAAAAGTGTTTGCAAGTGATTATGATTTTTATTTAAGATTAAAAATATTAAACTTTTTACTTTCACTGTAAATTATCATGAAAGCTATTTATGTTTTGTGGTGAAGGCAGATCTACACAAGGATTGACTGCTTCATTTAGGCATGCCTTGGGTGGAGGACTTTTTTAGGGATCCTAACCCGAATTCATATTACAGTTGGAGAAAACGGCTGCGCGGTAAGCCAGAACCCTAGACCTATACATTTTAGACGTTTACTAATTGTCATGAAATTAGTAAAAATTATTTGTACTACAATGTAAAAGATACTTGATTAATTTTTTAAAATTTTTATTAGATACATTTACATCTTATAAAACTCTCTTCTTTATAAAACTTATAGCTTATTAAACTTTTAAGATAAACTGAAAAAAAAAAAAAAAAAAAAAAAAAAAAAAAAAACTTTACTGAAATACGCAAGACTGATGAAGTATAAATATTTAGAAGGATAACTTATCAAATATTGAACTTCATACATGAATAAAATACAACTAGAAAAAAAACAGGATGCAATAAATCTATTATTACAATTAATATAACTTAATGTAAAACTGTGAGAGTATTATTAAGAAAAGGGACAGTTTCGCTCAACAAATAAAACATTTCTGCATGTATTACAGGCAGGGTGGATACTGAATTGTGAAAGGGAGGGGGGGGGGGGGGTTATGCCTTGTAGTCATGCATGTGAATACGGTTCTGTAATATCATATATGACTAACAATTCTGAATAGCATACAATTTTATGTCAGATTTTTAAAAATCCGTACAGCATTAAGAACATTCTAATTGATTTGAGACTCCAAGTTTTCATTAAATTAGGAAAAGGAAAATCAACAGTATTTTTCACAATGCAAAAATTAAGTTTTATAGATTCTTTACTCAAATACTATCAATGTATTTCTTAATAAAGTTCTTAAAATTAAGTAATTTATTTAAGAAAAATTAATAATCTTTTTACTAGTAAAACATTAGTGGGCATTGTAAATAGTAAATTATATAAAAAAAAAAGTATTTTTCGCTCTAGAAAAGCAAAATCACAACTACAATTTCAAAAGCACTTAATAAAGATTCCCTTTATCAAAGTATCTTCGGAAAATATTGTTGTGATTCAACTTACTCTCAGAAGGAAACAATTTTTTAAATCCATTAATTGCTTTAAAAGGAGAGAATAAATGAAATGAGAGAATGTAATGTGCAAGATAGTAATAATTAAACTTGCTAATGTATTTTATAAGCTAAACAATCAAACAGATCTATTTTTGTTTTTTAACTTTTAGTGTATTATTATTTATTATTAAAGAAATTTAATGTATAACCTGAAAATTATGTTTCATACCTGTATAAAACCACAAAAGAAAACATTATAATTTCATTATAAATAATTAAAAGGGATTTAGTTTTTATTTACCAATCTCTAAAAGTAATTTAATTTAACTTAAAATAAAACAAAAAGTGACTTAATGTAAATTAATAGTAAATGATTAACAGAAAAAAAGGCATTAAACGTATGTTTGGAAAAAAAAAATAAGTCATATATCATAGGTATCTTATCAAAATAGATACATCTTATTCTTAAATAAATAAAAAAAATCTGGAGTGACTCCACTCGACTTTCCGAACATTTACGATTAAGATCATTACCAAGCATTTAAATAAATTTTAATCGATGAATACTTCAAACAATATACCAAATTGAAACTCAATCGAATGCGCCGTTTAAACGCTAGCACACTTTCAAGAATCCCCCCCCCCCAAGGCCATAATGTAAAAGAAATCTTTGTCGTAGCCCTATAGAAACACTATAAGTCCTATACACATCAAAATCAATACCGGTCTTACGATGGTGGTTTATAGCATATCTACCCAATTTGAGCTCAATCGAGTGTACCGTTTAAACGCTAGCTCACTTTCAAGAATTTCCTCCCATAGGCCATAATGTAAAAGAAATCTTTGTCGTAGCCCTGTAGAAAAACTATAAGTCCTAAGCACACCAAAATCAATACCGGTCTTGCGACGGTGGTTTATAACATATATACCCAATTTGAGCTCAGTCGAATTCTCCGTTTAGGAGCTATCGTGTTCACTCAAATACACACATACATCTCGTAAAAATAGCATAAATGAATTCAGAAGACCCCAAACCGTGTAAATACACCAAAATCTCGAGATTGAATTTTTTCATGATTACAATACTTTCCTTACATGGTACATGTTCGGAAAGTAAAAAAGTATGCATTTCTTTGAGAAGTCTACAATTATAGGTGTAATAATAAATGTGTCATGGTTAAAATTCGTTTGCTTCTGCCAGCAGTGTACACATAAAAAGAATATTTTAACTGTTTATATATAAGTAACACTTTTTATTTGTATATATATATATATATATATATATATGTAAAGATATTTAGTTTTTGAAAATTATAAGTCAATTATTAAAAAAAAAAAAATGATGTGTGAAACATGTTTGCAGTTCGTTGTTCTGATGTCATTATAATAAAAAAAAAAAATGGAAAAACAAACTTAATAACGAAATACATGTTTGGTGCTGGATATTCGTGTCCGGCAACCAAGGAAGCTGCCGGATATCCGATATCCGGCAAAATCAATATCCGTTATATCCCTAGTTTCAATGTCATTTGTATGATTCATTACTATTTAGATGTCACATAAAACTAGGTAATATATTATTTAAACCTTTTAACGGAAAAAACAAAACAAATGATAACGATTTTAAATTTCATTAAAATTTAAATAAATCGTTTGAAATCAATTAAATTTCTATTAAGCGCTTCAAAATTTCCTTTTGAATATTTTGAATATTTTGTTTAAAGAAAAAAAAAATCTCAATAAAAGATTGTATTTTTCTCAAAAGAATAATCGATATAAACATTAATTTTTAAAAAATCTGATAAAACATATTTATTATTGTATAACTTTTAAGTGTTTTTGCTATAATATATTGCTAAATGTAAAATATATGTGCATGTATTTTGTGAGTTCGTGCAACAGGAATGCCGATCTCAACAATAAAAAAAAAAACCTCTTGTTTTCAGTTTGCCTGAGGCTTCTATAGTTCCCGTGCTTTGTGTTTGGTCCTCTCCTTCTAATTCACTGAACTTATTGATCTGCATGACCTTGACATGTGGCTTAACCAATCAAAATAAAAGCAATTCTTTTTTATTTAACGCGGTGAATTTTCGTGATTAATATGATAACAGATCAAAATTGCCTGACAGGCGATAACAGATCAGTTTTCTCCGAAACTTAGCGTAAATACGGGTTAGGACCACTTAGAAAGACCCCCACGGAGGGCACCCCACCCTTCGGCCTAGAGCCCACGCGTAGCTAATCGGCGGTAATCCCACAAACGAAATTGTAGATTCTCAAAACTATAAAGATTGGCTCCTTCTTTTACTTAAAAATAAAGATTTTGGGGCAAGTCAACGTTTGATTGGATTCCATTCTCATATTTACTTTAACAAAAAATAAGTTTATTTTCAATATTTAAATAAAACTATTGTTCTGAGGGGGGAGGAGAATACTTTTTCTCCCCCTTTTGTTGACGTTTTATTCTAGTACGCGTTTTTTCCTACATTCAAGAAATATTTGTATATGAGTAGGGGCGTCAACTACGTGGATGCTCAGGCGCCCATAAAATTTAATGTTAGGGTGATAAGGGATCAGAGCACCCACAAAATTTTAAGGGACAGTTTCAGTATCCTTTGAAGAAAATGGAAAATGCAAAAAAAAAATTATTATATAAATAAACAATCTTAAGCAACCGTTTTTCGCACACATTGGATATTGTTGAACCAACAAATACAAATGAAAAATAAGTAAATAAATATTAAACATTTTATGGTTATATATTTAATCACCTACAAAAACTGCAAAATATTCTAACTATACTTATACATGATTTTTTAAAACACTGTTTAGAATGTGCACCTTATTCCGCTAGTGTGCCGTATTTGTGTTCTTGTTCCATAAAATACTTCTTCAAAATTGAAACCTATGTTAAAATCGCCTGCAAAAACTGTTTTAAAATTTTCGCCAGAACCTTTATTTACACGAAATCAGACCCAATATTCCAGTTAAATAAACAGGAGGATTAGGCAATTTCTCGACAAAGATGGCTGTGTTTTGTTGTGGGATTACGGCCAATTAGCTACACGTGGGCTCTAGGCCGATGTGTAGGGTGCCTTCGGTGGGGGTCTTTCTAAGGGGCCCTAACGCGCATTTACACTAAGTTTCGGCTAAAACCACCGCAGAAATTTTTATAGGTCCGCTCCTGATTTTTTTTTAATAGTGGACATAAACTTATTTTACTTTTAAAGAGGCTCTAGGATTTGCAAAGTTCAGGGGGGGGGCTACCTGCCCCCTAATCAGAGTAACGTGAAGATGCTATTTAATTTGATTTTGCGACCAAATTTCTGTGATTCGGTCTAAAACGTATGAGTACATATCGAGCCCCCCCCCCTTTTACGCACACACATGAGGATAAATTCTCATTGCAAGTACTGGCCGGGTGCATTAAGTGTTACAGCATAACTAGCCTAAAAATTATTGTCTGCTTCGCTTCCCACCGTTGCAAAGACGCGAATGCAGCGTTTTTATCTTTCCATCATTGCACAATAGACACAAAAGGAAATCTTTCAATAGTCCAGCGAGTCAGATTTAGTCAATATCCGACGAATGGATGAGGCACCTAAAGCGAATGAACCTACATACAAACAGACAGACAGGAAAATTCTCCTTTTTTTTATATCTGTAGATTATTGCATTATTTGGATGAGCTTTAATAATACTGATTTTACTTAATACTAATTTGAGATAGAAACAGGCCATTGATAGGGAATCAGACAATGAATCTAAGAAAAACATTTACACGCAATGAATGTGCCTATTGAATCTGTAGGGCCGATTCTGGATTATCAATTCTGGTTCTTGTTCAAGAAGAAAAACCAAATGAAATAATTGACAAATTATAATGAATTAAGCTATGTGGCAAGTTAAATTATTTTTTTAACTGATTATTCTCAAGAGGAAGTGCTTGTTCATCTAAAAATCAAAAAGAAAATCTGCTAATGCCTAATCTACTTTGATAGTTCCATCCCCTACCACCACCCCAAGACACGGCCTTGATAATGAGCAGTATATGTGGTATTTTCCTAATCATGTTTGTAATTTCGTTTAATGTAAATATTTGCATGAAATTTTCTTTTTTACAAAATTCTTATTGACTAAATTAAAATTTCTTTTTTAAACGGCTGTATTTTAAGATAAATTTTTGAAGTCACAATGTGCTTATTCAGTACGTTTTAGGACTATGTTCATGAAATGCAAATTATTAGATGTGTCAATTGTAAAAATTAATATTTCACATCATTCTTTACTAAAATCCATATTAATTTCACAACAGTGGAGGCGCTAGACTTTCCCTGACGGGGTCACCACTCCACCACAAAGGGGGGAGGGTACAAATATATATGTACACATGCTGAGTGGCTTATCCAAGAGGGTGCCCCCCCCCCTGGTCACGAAGTATGATATTTAAGATTGCCACTATTTGCACCAATTGAAAATAATTCAGTTTAGAAAATGATTTGTTCAGAACAAATCATTTCTAAACTAAAATATCCAGGGTTCAGAAAAGTTTCAAGGGAGAGACAATTCGTTCAGAACGTTCTTTAATCACAAACAGGACAGAACATTCTTTAATCATGTTACATGGGGAGGAAAACGACCAAAACTCGAGACCGTTAGATCGTCAGCCGCGCGATAGACCAGAACACTAGACCTTCGCACTTTAGCTGTTTACCATTTTAGTAGTTTTACAACACAGTATTTACAGGAGCCGGTAAAAGTAAAGCATGGAAAAAAGCTCAACCATAAAAAAATCCCCTAGAAAAAGCCGGTGCCATTTCATTGTATATTTCAGCTCTCAGTACCTGTTGGAAGCAATCAGAATATTTTAATTACTACACTGTAATTAAAATATTCTGATTGTGCAATGTAATTAATATTTACGTTATTACACTGATATTTAGTAGAGATGGGGAAAGGGGAATTAATCTGTACTCAATTTCTATTATTTTGTTTGGGATGGCAAGTTAACAGTAACTATCTTAGCTAAAATAATATATTAAAATATCTTGGTTAAATACGGTTGTTAGATTAGACAGCATTTGACATAATTCACAACCCATGCAAAGGTAAGAGGGAAAACTTTCTTTAATCGAGTTACATGTGGAGAAAACCACCCAAAACACTAGACGTTAAATTAACATCCACGTGATAGACCTTTTTTTCTTCAGCTCCAGTAAATACCATGGTAAGTCGATTAAAATACACAGTCGACATGGTAAGACGGCTAAAGTGTGAAGGTCTAGGGTTCTGGCTTACTGCGCAGCTGTCGATCTAACCGCCTAAAGTTTTGGGCGTTTTTCTCCACATGTAACGCGAATAAAGAACGTATTCTCCCTTACCTTTACATAGGTTGCAAATTATACTAAATGTTGTCTAACGTAATAGCCTTATATTTAACCAATATATTGTAATATGTTATTTTAGCCAGGATATTTACTGTTAACTCGCCATCTCGAACAAAATAATAGAAATGCAGGACAAATTAGTTCCCTTTCTTCCATCTCTATAGTAAATGTCAGTGTAGACACTTTGTCTTTGTATTACAGTAAGGCACCGTATATACATTTCTCATTTACACGTCGTTTTCGTGAAGTCCCGATTCATTCCTATTCTTTTTTATTGCAAAAATGCTTCGTTTATACGACCCACAATGGCACAATTTCGGTTTTCGCCTTCCTAAAATCTAAAAAGTTCTTCTTTCAGTCATTGTTTTCTAATTTAGAGAGAAACTTTTTCTATAAAGAACGTCCAACAAAGGATGTAAGGAGGGATTTATCTTTTACCACCTTACTTTAAACACGCAGTTAGCTATATTGAAAACAATTGTCATGAACTTAATTGTGCCCGTCAAATTGTAATCAATAATAAATAGTAAGACGATTATAAAAAAATTATTTTTAATTCGACGTCTGAATGAATTTGATGATAATTAACATGCAATGTGTATTACATTTATATTAATTAATATTAATCACATGTTAAATATATGCAGCGTTCAAGATATAGTACAATAAAGGTACAATTTGTTTCAATTTACTAATTTATTTATTTTTTTAATTCAATTAGTGTTTACAGGAACACTCAAAATAGTTCTAACATATTACGCTCACTCTCTATGGACAAGTCGGCAATTAGTGAACCGATTCTAAAGATTTTTCACATGTAGAAAGGTATATTATTTCTGAGTAATGTAGACTAAAATTCATGAATATCACACAAATCGCTTTTTTTTTGGGGGGGGGGGGAGGGACATTCAAAATAGTTCGCAAATATTGTAGTAACGGTCTCCAAACGCAAAAAAAAAAAAAAAAAAATAATTTAGTTACTATACATATACCGTAATTCGTTCAGACGTTTTTTGTGTGATCCATTCGTAATAAAAACAGTAAAAACTCTCTAAAACGAAATTCGTTGCAACGAAAATTCCCTCTACAACAATAAAATGTTGTGGTTCTTCGGAATTTCCATACAATATAATCTCTCCAACGTGTAACACATTTTCCGCATTATTTCATTTTTAAAAATTAAATTTTATTTGTTTTATAATAATAAATATTTTGTATTAATAATGATAGTTAAATAATAATAAAGTTTATCTCTGTATAAATGAAACAAAAAAAAAATCCATTTTCGATTCGATTTATTCGATTTTACACAACTATCTTTTAATGACATTTTACTATTCTTCACACGCACGCTTATATCCTTGTCCTGTCTGCTCAAAACATGGCTTTAAATGCGCGCGCGTTTCCTGTCTTAAGTGCTCTCGGTTTATCGCCTGTCTGCTGACGGGATCGGGGCCGTCGTTATTAGCAACCGGGCCTGCTTCTTCGTTGCCACCGGAAGAAATGAGTGAAACATTGAGGCCTAATATTTACATTTGCGCTGTTCGATTGCATGCGAAAGTCCTAGAGCTGGTAGTTTATCTTAATTTGTATTCAAAGTCCGTGGAGCAGGTTTTTTTTTTTTTTTTTTTTTTTTTTTTTTTTTTTTTTTTTTTTAAAGCTATAACCCTAATATACAGCAATGCAGGGACGAGAACATTTGTTTTCAATCGCCAGTTAATAATAACTTAAAAAAAGGTGTTGGAATATTAGTAGTATTTCCTAGTATGGTTTTCTAAAATTTATAATTTTTCTTTGGAGAAGAAAAAGTATATGGAACTAACACTGAAAATTATAAATCATTTTCATTTCGAATGGTAAAATTTTCGATAAATAAACCCATTTGAACTAACCAAAATAAAAACAGTTAACAAACGTGTTTTATCATACACTGTTACGTTATCAGGGTGTCTACCGCTCCGGAAAGTCTGGAAAAAGCCGGGAAATTGGAAAATGGGTCCGGAAAGTCTGGAAAAAACCGGGAAATTGGGTAATGGGTCCGGAAAATTCACCAAAAGAATCAATTTTTTTTCGTGTTCTTTTTTTTACCCTTCCTCTTTAATTGTCAGACTGGAACCGAAAGCAACTGCAATGCATTTTTCGGACCGCGAAAGCATCAAGCGATATGTTTGTATAAGGAGGGGAAAATGGGGGCTCATTAATCGTGATGGGAGGGTAAAAGACAAATTATCTTACTTGGTAACTTATGGGTTAGGACCGTTTTTCCAAGAACAGTTAGTTAATTCTATCATAAATTGCGACTACTTCTGTTTCTTTTAATTGATGAAAGCTTAATACTGTATTTCAAGAAGTTGTACAAAATATGCAAATATAAATACAAGGGAGAGGGCATTGTGCAATTCCCCAAAGTAAAATGCATTGGTCAGGAATTTTTTTTCCGGGACCTCCCAAAAGTCAGGAAAAAGTCAGGAAATTGACTTTCAGAAATTTGGTAGACACCCTGGTTATTCTTAATCCTTTTGATATATTTTATCTCCCCTTTAAGTTCGTACTGCTATTTATGGGACACCCTTTATTTTGTAATTCATTCTAAATGTTTCTCATTAAATTAATTTACATTATTTTTCATGTAAATACCAAGGACTTGCAGTGCACTGGTTGTACTTATAATTATAGCAAACATTCTTCTGATACCTACGCCTTACAAAAGATTAAAAATTAAATAAAACCTAATATATAAAATTCTCCTGTCACAGTGTTAGTCACCTAACTCCTCCGAAACCATTAGACCAATTTTAATGAAATTTTCTATGTATATTCGTTAGGTCATAGAATAGGTTTTTAACTATGTCTCATACCCCTAAGTCATAAGGGCGGTCCACCCCAAAATGTTTAGCCCCCGAGTGCTATTCATTTCAATCAGGATTTCTGTGTAGACATTAGCATGTCGAATCACTTTTCAAATGTGTTTGCCAGATAATGTGGAGAGGGGGGGGGGGTTAATAAAATGTTGAAAGTCGCACAAGGTTTGCAATTTTTGATAATGGATCGCTAAATGTGGTGCCAAAACGCGACAATTTATTATAAATATATTTCGCGTATAGTTAGAAAACGCCTGGCGTATATTGTAAAAGAGTTTTATTAGGCGATTTTAATATAGATTTCTATTCCGAAGAAGTGCTCTGTGGAACAAGAAAGGAAAACACGGTACATTCATGGATTATGATGTCCATTCCAAACAGTATTTAAAATGTCTTTGTGGTATAGTTGGAATATGCCTACAGGAAGAACATGCCTGGAGGAAATTCTAAACAGTTTCAGGTGGCGATTTTAAGATAGATTTCGATTCCAAAGATGTGTTTTATGGTACAAGAAAGAGTTGATTCCTATTTTAGCGCCCCCACTCTCGCCAACCTAAAAAATCGCCATACTTTGGCGAGCTTTGCAGTCATGGGTCTCTGGGAGTTATGCACAAGTTTCAACGTTACTTACGTATTATCCCGGCGGTCCGCCAAGACAAGCAATTTTTCACCAAGATAAATGCCGGGCACATGAAATTGTTGATGGTTTGGAATACGATTGGCAACGTATTTAAAATCTACGAAAAAGTAGTTTGGCGGAAGTGACCGCCGGGATAATACGTAAGTACAGTTTCAACGCACCCGAAAGAACTAGGTGATAACTAAAGTAAACAAACTAGCGATAAACGCGCCAGTTAAGGAATTTGAAGACATTTAATTATTAAAACTACATTAATTGGTAATCCAAAATAAATAAAAACGTAACGGCATGCTGTACTTACATGTTGTTCCAAATCGCCATTTTAATTCTAAATTACGATTTCTATATAAATGCAAAAAATCGTCATGGTAACTGCATATGTTTAATCATCGCCTCCTTGGCGAGAGTCGAGGCGTTAAAGTAGGAAACAATATGTAAAACGGTGAAGTATAGTTGTGATATACTTGGCGAAGATTGTAAAATAGTTTTAGTAGGCGATTTTAAGATAGATTTCGATTCCAAAGATGGGTTTTATGAAATAAGAAAGAAAAATACAGCACAGTCATGAATAATGATAACACTTTCCAACTTAATGGAATAAGGACGGGAAATAGGGACGGCGCATAAATTATGATATAATTTTAATATATAGCACTATAGTGCGTATTTAAAATCTGAAAGTGTTTCAGAAATAAGTCTCAAGGCCAAACTATGTCTGTTTGTGGATTAGATTTGAGCACGCCATGTTTTTCACACGGACAGTTATGCGTGGCATGCTCTCGAGTGGGCAAACCATACAGTGGGCATCGAGTTTGTTTGTGTTATCTAAAGATGGGAATAACAAAAAATATTGTATACTCTATTGCGTTAAGGGGTTGATATTATTTTTTAGTAAAATTATTGTAATTAGCGATATATATAAATTTAAAGAATAAATTACAATGAATTAAAAATATAAATGTTTGGTATTGTGTTATTTTTATATTCCAGCATCGTTCACAGCGCTCCATGCCTCTTCCACTCATATACCACATCCTCACAAACTTACAATAAGTTAGTCATTTCTTTCTACTAAAATAATCCTAGGAATAATTTATATGGCAAAACAACGTTTGCTGGGTCAGCTGGTTTAAGATAAAATATTTTGTGAAGGGGCCGTTAACGGACCCAAATTTCTCCTAAACAGACCCCTGGTGTGTGTAGATGTAGCTTTTAAAGTTTGTTTAATTTTTATGCACAAAATTTAATGCTTGAAATACATTGTGGGTGTGGGTGCTGGATTTTTGAGTTTTGTTTTATATATGAAAAAACTATTTTTTCTTTTGGAGAAAACTGTCACAACTAGGAATGCACTGAATATTCGGTTTACTGCCTATTCGGCAGACAAACCGAATATTCAGTTCGGCCGAATACTTTAATATTCGGCAACCGTATAGTAAACAAATTTTAATATTCAACAATTAGTAAACAAACACTTTTTTCTATACCGTGAATGAAAGTTATAGTATAGTAGTATCATAGTACAAAATTAATTCGAATCGTTACTTACTAATATCACATTCGAAGTAATTTTAATGTAAGAGAAAACACCCAGATGTGGAATTTAAATATTGTTGCCTTGCAATTTTCTTAAATTTTATGACACATTACATTAACCTTACTAACTCATGTAAATATGAAACAGTAGCCAGAAAAAAAGAACCTCATTATT
>JAWZYV010017334.1:0-68541 GCA_038373885.1 Cheiracanthium punctorium
AAATTGGACGTTGGCTTACAATTTGATACCCAGTCCCTCTCCGAAATAAAATTCTTGCTACGCTACTGCTTTCCCTCAAGTAAAAGCTGCAGTCGAGCTAGCCATGCTGTAAATTTGAAAGAGAAAGCTACACACTAAATTACAAAATCTGTGTTTTTTCTCGGCTTACTGATGTGCAGTTTTCAGTTCTAGGCTAGGAAGTTTATTTGGCTACTTGATATCGATCGACAGTTTCAACAGTTTTTTGTAGCTGCCCTGGGCGGTTGCCCAGTTTGCCACACCGAAGAACGTATACAGGGGGGGGGGTCCAGGGAGTCCAACCCCCCCCCCATCCGAAATTTCGTTTTTTGTTAGCAAAATAATAATGATGAAGAATGATGTCTTTGTGTGAAAATTTTTGCCTTTTTTACCGTTTGGACTCTTTCAAAATTTTTAGACATTCCCCGATTTTTTTTTGGGGGGGGGCGTCTCTGGCCACCCCCTAAGGAAACTCCTGCACTTATTTCCTTACCCATAAAATTAATAAAGCCATGGGACAGTATTTTCATGTAATAGTCAAAAAGATAAAGTAGGCAGATATTTTGTTCAGTTCAGACTCATTTATTTAAAAACGCTATTTAGATTCTTCTTCAATACTACTGATTCTCTGCTTTTCTGACAAAACTTATGGCAGGTGCAAAAACAAAGGAAAAAAAAAGAAAAAGGAGACAGACATAATATGTATCAGACATCTTTTTCCCGCGTGCTGTCTCAGATTTGGCGATATTAGAATTAGAATGGTTGCAATATTCAAATTGTTTTCGCAGATCTGGCTATATTTATTGAGATTATTTGTTGGTCGTTTTCAGCGAATGTATTCGGGTTTAGTCTCACTCTCCGCGCAGCCAAACCGCCAACCTGTCAAAAACTACTTTCCCCTTTATGCCCCCCTGATTTCTTCCCGAATCTCCCATTCCTCTCAGAGCTCTTTTTGGGCAACAAAAATCCTATAGATGGTCCCTTATACAGGAGGCAGAAAATCCACCCAGCATGTGGAGGGGTCAAGTTTGGGGGTCATGCACGGCTATTGTTAAATCGAAGCAGTTTCACTTAAAAAAGAGATTTCCGTTGAATGTGTTTTCTTCCGGAAGAAAACTCTTATTTCGCATTTACGCGTTCTTTTCTTCGAGTATGGAGATCCAAATCTATTTCAAAACGAGATTTCGTTTACCACAAGTAGAGCATCGAAGTCAAATAAATATTATTTTATCATTCATAAAACCTACATGCATGCTTTCTGTAATCATTTACAAGGTAGTCTATTTTTAAGCAAGTTATTGAAAAGATATATTTATCAAAGTCGATACATATATCGACTAAAATGCTAAATAAATATACGTTTAGTCGATACATGTATCTATTAAAGTAGGATTTAAACTTTAAAATAACGATAAGAGTTTTTATGATTTTGATACATGTTTATGAAGGTACATAATAGTATTTAACTGAACCTTTCGGATTTGCCTATACATATTACACTAAATTTCATTTGAAAATAATTTTAATCGAAAATTAAATAGGGTATAGATGAAATTAAGTTTTATTGTTATACGATAAAACTTGTCTTAAATAGAAAGACATACTTTTGTTTAAGACTTTCTGTTTACTTCATTTTCCGTTGAATAAAAATTATATAGAAATAGACTAAGTGTTCACTGGACCAAGAAATATTTTCTTAAATAATAAGTTTATGCTTAGTTAAGGGTTTACTTAAGGCAGGTTTTATTCTGTAACGGTCCTGCCATATGGGCGAGTGGATAGCACAGTCAATATGGTAGATGCATGAAGCGTAAAGAACCAAGGTTCTTGTCTACTCGCGGGTGTCGATCTGACGGCCTACATTTTTGGGCGGTTTTCTCGAAATATAACGTGAATGCGCGTTAGAACCCCTTAAAAGTGACCTCGCTCAAGGCATCCTCTCCAAGAACAGACACCCCCAATGTTGATTTTTCCTGATTTTTCCTTCATGTTTTTTTTTTTTTTTTTTTTTTTTTTTTAAGTTTTTAGTTACTGTCTCTTGAAAAATGTTATTAACGGTGCCCATTATATTAAATATTTCGTTATGAGAGAATTTAAGACTTTTCATGATAAAGTTCTATACAAATTTCAAAAACAAACTTAGTTTAGTGCGATACACAATGTTACTATACAAGCTCTACTCTCGGACAAGCCAATAGGTATATACTGAGTAAGTTTAAGAAAACACTTTGAGAAGCACAGAAATTGCATGACAAATTATTCTGATTCATCTTTCATTTCAAAAGACCTTTAAAAATATTGCATTTTTAAGATTTTTACTGAATGTTCTTTAGCTCTCGCTGAATGTTCTTTAGGTCTGGTTGTTATAATAATGTTAATACGTCTTATGAGTGGACATTCTCAATTTTTTTGTTGTTACTTGATTCTTTTAAACTTTTACAGTCCAATGTTCCTAACTGGGAACATCAAATTAAAAATTTATTCAAGAATGAAACTTTATCAGTATTGATTTGAAAAAATTAGCAGATAAAGTTAAAAATTGACTTGATTTTTTTAAATAGAAGTTGCATTTCTATCATGAGTGGGAAACTTGAAAAAAAAATCATGAAAATAGCCATTTTCATAGATATTTACAGAGCTACCTTGATACACCTTCTCCTCCTTCAAACTTAATTCATATCTTTACTGAAATTTAAATATAAATCTTTTATTAAGTCTCAATATTTCATTTATTACTTAAACTACCCATCAGTGTATTCAGTTTTTGAAACCAATGTAAACTATAGTCGAAAATGAATCACGGAAAAAAAGCGCACAATATTGAATGGGTTTGTATATTTAGAAGATAAGGGGGGGGGGCATGAATTAAAAACAAAATGTGAGAAACAAGTGGGCGTCCAAAAGGGCGTTAACATAGGTACTTTAGTGTATTCTGTATTTATCTCTATTGAAAATTGCCATTCAGATAATTTTTCCAGTAGCCTCATGGCCGTCCGAAACGCCCCATTGCCCTTTAGCTTTTGATAAAGTTTTTTTTTTTTTTAATTCAAAATCAAGTGATATGAAATTATGTAAATAAGAAAGAAAAACATTTTTAAAAACACTGAAACACTTATCTTTAGCATAGTTTTTCTTTCCATGTAATTAATTTATTCTGTGTAACATTCAGTTATATTGATGGAATTCAATTACATTGACAAATGTAAGTTTATAGACTGCTCACATGCAAGCTTTCTAGCTTTTTTAAAATGTTAATAATTTTCTCATTGTTATTATTAAATGGTATGGTCAATTGATAAATGAACAAATTAAGTAAAATTAAACTTATTTTAAGTTGAACTACACAAAAGTGTCAATATTTAATTAGCTATGTCTGAAAAGGAACTCCATATAAGACTTGACGGACTAAGTAAAAAAAAAAAAAAAAAAAAAAAAAAAAGGTCTAACACATTTACTCTGACCTAAAGTCCGTTTTTAAATAGTCTAAACTAAAAAAAAAAAAAAAAAAAAGTCCGTCTCTAAAGTCCGTTTTAAATAGTGATCAAAGTAGCAGGTCCATTCTCTGTCAATTCAACAGCAAAAACCCAAATTCGACAATCACTATCTCGGATTTTAATGAAATTTAATTCACTTGTTCTCTTAATGGCTTTTGATTAAAATTTTTGATTCAACAAAATTTATCATTGAATCTGTAGTATTTTTAAACAGAAAAATTATTTAAAAAATCATTCTCAATACCTTTTTTTTTTTTTTTAATAGAAATTTTTACACAGTTTGAAACAATTTAAATAATATTCACACCTACACTCTAAATTTATATTAACTACTTGAAAAACAAATCTTATATAGCAAATATATATTAATGACTATGTCATTTTATCTCTCAACCCCTTTATTGAAAATTGTCCGAAAAATCTGTCACAAAAGTGCGACATAAAAGTATGCGACATAATTTAACATATATTTAAATACTATTGGTTCACAACAGCTTTAATCTATTGTTACAATATTTCGTAAGCTGTAAAATATGCAACACATGTATTTTTTACATATATTTAAATACTATTAGTTCACAACAGCTTTAATTTATTGTTGCAATATTTCGTAAGCTGTAGAATATGCATCACATCTTCATCAGGCACCACCAACAGCGTGCAATAAAAAAGGGGGGAGGGGGTATATTATTATATTGAGGGATTGGCTATGATATTTCCGTAATAAAGTGATATCCTACCTCTGAAAACATAGGATACCAAACAATATCAAGAGTTATATATTTCATGTCTGTGTGAAATCCAGCCCAAAATCTCAAAGCCTTAGCAGTGTTACGAAAATGTGTACAAACTATTGAAAACAATAATCCAATTTTTATTTTACTTAAGAAAATAACATCTACATATATTTGTATCCCCAACAGTTCTTATAATGAATGATCTATATCTACTATATCGTCTACCCTATTTGAGGATAGGTGGTAGTCTTGTGGAAAAATAAGATAGAAAAACATTTATAGCGGTATCCACCGCTTGTTTAAAAATATTTCCTTATTTAGAACAAAATGAAACAAACCAAATAAAAAGTTGCTCACAAAACGCACGAGAGATTGATAAAACTGATTTAAATTAAGGGTGATATTTTTTGTGCATTATTCATTTATTATTTTTGCAGTATATCAGGTTATTCTTGCTATTTTCGAATTATAACTATATGTATATTTAAAATATAGACTGAGAGACTAACTTAGGGTATTCAACTTAATTATAAGACTGAGTATGTATGCCAAAAGAAAAATTTATATATATAAATGATTATTTAATGCTACAAAAAGTTGTATAACAGTAATGATGTTTTAACTATTTTGGGCATTGATTCTTTCGTTTGTTAAATTTTAAAAAAATGAATGAGAAATCGAAATTACTACACAAACACACGCACAAAAAAAGACGAAAAAAAAAGGAAGAAAATTTTGAATAACCGAACAAATTTCAATCTTTCAGAATACTATATTTAACAATATAAGTATTTAATAAGCATGTACTATTTCTCTGAAAATCTAACGGAATATTGCTTTGGTGAATAAAAAATTTCGTTTTCCAGTATTCTAAAATTCTGAAATTATAATTCTTCCTGTCCTATAAAATTTCTGCTCACTTGATGTATTTCTATGAATTGCAGAAACAAAAGTACTTATACATTCCACAACCAACTATGTAAAAAAATATCTCACGGATTTGCTGATTTTTCATCATTTAAAATTCTCCGGGATTCCTTGTGTTGAAAAAAAAAGTGATCCGATCAGAGATACTACATTAAAACTTTATTGATTTAAAATATTAAAACTATTTAAATATTTACATCACGAGCTTTTAAAAACAGCGCAACTTGATACATCCAATAAAGCACTGTTAAATTTGTAAAATGCATTATAAAATATTAACAATTAAATAATTGATGAACATTTTCAGATGGCTGAAGCATGAAGGCCCAGCGTTCCGGCTTACTGCGCAGTTGTCGATCTGGAGTTTTGGGAGGTTTTTCCCAGATGTAACATAGATACTCGTTAGGCCTCCTTAAAAAGTGCTCGCTCAATACATTTTCCTCTTTGGAAGATAGCCCTAGAATGCTCTGCCTGAACAAAACAACAATATTAAATAATTGCGGTGATATTGTTTCTTTATTGTAGAAGAGGAAAAGAAATCACCCATCAACATCTTGTTTTCTTCCAGCACTTTTCAAAGTTTCTGCAATTCACTTTATTTATGAATTTAACTTTGAAATCACCAAAATAAAATAAAAATGTTTAAATAAAAAATCTTAAGAAATGCAAGTTTATTCCGGGTATAAGTTTGAATTCAAGCATTTATTTTAAATGCATAATTCATTTGATGAACTTATCGTAATCAGTATTTTGTTTTGAAGTTTGTGTACAGTTAAAGGAAGTCAAAATTTATAGTTTATTCCAAGGAAAATACATTCTTGAAAAAACTTTTCGCTATACGATATCTGCAAAAACCTTTTAATTAATCTCTCTAAAAATGTAATTTCTACTTACATTAATAATTCATATGTATTTGTATCAAATTGTCTCCTTAGAGTATTTATTATTAAAGCGGACTACAATCGAGGTTTTTTCTTTCTTTTTTTGGGGGGGGGGAGGGATGGGGGACATTATTTGTTGATAAAAAAAATTCTTATAATATTTTTCATTGTATATTCATTAATTTTCTTTTCATAAGAATGAGTATGATTTAAAATTCCCCAAAAAAAGTTTGGTTCATATTGAACCATTCTCCCATCCCATTTCGCTTTTGTATTTTGAACGGGTTCTTATAGAACTGATAAGAGAGTGTAAAAGCAAGTGTGTGTGTGTGTGTGGGGGGGGAATGAGGGACTATCGCTCAGTTGAATTCTGCAATCCCACGATCTCCCCACGATCTCGTTACCGACCTTGAAGGAGAGAGAATATTCTCTCTCTCTGCTCATCCCCACCATTTTCCACCCCACTTTGGGGTTACCGCGGGTTCTGGGACGACACCATGTATTCGAACCTCCAAAACAAAGGGGGGGGGAATCACTACGGTGGGGCTGAGTGGACCCTTGGGTGCAGGGCCGAGTCTTGGGGGGGGGCGGACGCAGCCCTGCATACTTTAACTGTTTAATTATAATGGCATACTACACAGTAGAAAAAAATATTTTCATTTTTTCCATCTAGTAAAATTTTACAAGATTCTACAGCTAATTGTAGCTTAAAATTTAAAATGTATATTTATGATAAACATTTTATCATACATATTTAATAAGATTGGTTGAATCTGGGGCTTTAACCCTTTAACGCGCAGTGATCCCGTTCTGGGAACACCAAACTCTGACGTTTTGACTGTTGCCAGTCACGAAGAACAGATTTGATTTCTATAAAAATTGTTGCGGGTGACATAGCTCCACGAGAATCCTTTACTTTTTAGCATATTTCCCGTAAAAAAATTGTCACGATTATTTTTAACAGCACTGGCATCTGCTGAAAAATGGAAAGATGCGAGAACAGCTGGATAGATTGCCCAATGCTGAAAATAGGGCAGCCGTTGCCATCGCTCGACTTAACTACCAGCAAGATGAAGGACGATCGAAACGTTCATCGCGTGCCACAGAACTAGAGACCCCTAGCTGTCGTCAAAAAAGGGGTGATGAACTCGATGAACGTTTCGATCGTCCGCCATCTTGCTGGTAGTTAAGTCGAGCGATGGCAACGGCTGCCCTTTTTTCAGCATTGGGAAATGGTTGCGCCTCAAAGCGTTAAAGGTTCCAAAAAGACAAATTATAAAAAGTAGCTAAAGGTCGTCAGACTATTACTAAATTTTTGAACTGTCATGAAAATGAAGAGTTACACGAAGTTCAGTTCAGCCTTATGCAAGGGCGGATCCAGAAACTTTTCTGGTGGGGGTGTAACCGTGAATACTCATTTTATCTCGTGTAAAGCCCACTTAATACTGGTATAAGCCCCAGTATTAAGTGGGGCTTTATCTATAGTGTAATTTATCTATAATGTAAATATAATTTTCTTGGATCCTCCTTTGGCCTTATGATGTTGATATATATATATATATATATATATATATATATCAGAGCCTACAGCAGCCCAGATGGCCAACCTCGTGCTCTGTTTAGTCGCTTTCAGACCAAAAAGATGTAAAAGAAATCACGCAAAAGATTGGCTTCTGAACAGTTAATCGATTTCGTATTTATTGACTCTTTATTTTAATCTTAGTGTGTTAAATAATATACTTGCTGTGGTCGTTTTAGTTTTATATAGTTTAAGACTTGCAAAATGGTTACTATAATTGAAGAGCTGAGTGGAGGAACATGTTAAGGCACAATTTAGAAATGTTTAGATATTCAAGTGTAAAATCAATAGTGTCGTTTTTCATCAATTCATTTATTTTCTGTTCATGCACTGAAAACTGCCAGAACCAGGAACAATCCAGCATTAAAACATGTTCTTTCACCCCGAAATCTCTATTTTACATGTAAAAATGTCACTTAATATATTCATCCACTCAGCTCTTCAATTACCCTCTATTTTCAGGTTAAATTACATTCTAAAAAGATAAGATATAATCATGCAATTGCAATAATAATGTAGCATGCGACAGAAAAATGGAAGGGGGGAGGACGTCTCTGATACTGAGTTCAGGGCCCGTAATCGATGTGGGGGCCATGACCCCCCCACCCTTTAACCTAAAAATCTTTTGCATTGTTAGGGAGCTTAACCCACTATTGAACGCATGCTTAACCTATTAGAAAAACTAAAAATGCTAGCATTATACTCAAAATACAGTTAAATACTTGGTTTAAAGAACAAATAAAAATGCAGCCAATCTTGAGTAATTCAAAGTTGACACAAGAAAAAATTCGATATATCTAAAAGTTTCGTAAAATATATATTCCCACAAAAAAGGGATACATTAAAAAAAATTCTAGGAACCGACCATAAATTCGAATTTTTCAAGTTTTATTTAGAGCAGTACGCATAGGGATGGATGCGAGACGAGACAGAGATTTACACCTTTTTTGCAAGACAAACATTTTTAACATTACGATTACGATACAGGGATCTTGTTAGATGAGAGAAGCATTTTTAACATTATGATATAAGGATTTACGAGACGAGACAAATCTTTTAGGCTGTTTTGCGAGAGGCCTATTTTTCGTCTACGTTCACCCCTAAAACACACGTTTCGGGGGTACAAAGGTTCGACCCTTCTTCGTAGGAGCGTAGTGAATGAGGCAAGGACATGTTTAGGGTTTTAGGGGGCCCTGGACAAAACATATTTAGCGGCCCTAGACGAAAAAAGAATTAGAGTCCTTTCCCTTTTCTTTACTTACTAAATTATTGTGGATCTTATCATGTCTTCCCCCCCCCCAGCACAAATCGCTGCTGCTGTTACTGTAATTAAGTAAATTAAATTAACTAATTAAGATTTTAATACAATAAGTTTCCGTAATGTAACAGCTGCATCTAGCTACTTAACATGTTGTAAACTTGAAAAAAAGAGAAGCTATACACGAAATTACATATTCTGCACATTTAAAAGCATTA
The DNA here is from genome assembly GCA_038373885.1 of Cheiracanthium punctorium. Classification (NCBI taxonomy): domain Eukaryota; kingdom Metazoa; phylum Arthropoda; class Arachnida; order Araneae; family Cheiracanthiidae; genus Cheiracanthium; species Cheiracanthium punctorium. The sequence continues at coordinate 9,113 of JAWZYV010017334.1, forward strand.
ATTTAATCGACATTTAAAAGCTTCAATCCCTCCCCCCATAAACGAAAAATATGGGTTTTCGTCAACAAAATAACGTTAATGAAAGTTTGATCACCTGATATCCACGAATTAAACAGTTAGAGGCCCTGGGCGATGGCACAGTTTGCCACCCCCTAAGCACGGCTCTGGAAGGAGGGGGACACTTCGTACCACCCAAAACGTACATATCGTTTATTCGATTTTATTAAAGTGCCTTAAAACTTTTCACTATCCCAATATTCACTCTTTTGTCCGCATATATTTGATAAATTCTATAAGCTACGTTCGGGCTAAATGGATATTATGTAGTTAAATTCAAATTCCTTACAAACATAAAATAAGGCGAGCCTTTTACTTGCCACAGCATTTGAGAAAAACGAAGATCCCAACTTCACATCAAAAGCAAAACAATTTTAATATAAATATGTGTATAGTTATTTCTGGTAATTACAAGCCGAATAATTACAATATATATATATATATATATATATATATATATATATATATATGTATATTATGCACACTGAATGTTTATGAAACAAGAAATGTTTATGAAACGCTCAGTTACAGTTTGTGTGTGTAAGATAAGGAGCGGCTGCAGCTGCCACAGAAGGGTTGTAATCGGCTCCAGAGATATGTTTACAAAATTGGCGAATTTCCTTAAAACGGATTTGGCGCATTTTTGTGTTAAGTTAACAAACAGTTCTCGTCTTTCATTTCCCTCTTTATGATATCTTGGAAGGTGCAGCTTTCGAAAAAGTTAAATTGGTATTCTTAAAAATTTCAGAAGGCTAGTAAAATTTCAACATTTGGAACAGTTATTTATATAAAACGCTGTTTCAATGCTGCAGAGCCGGCCCGAGGGGCATGCGGGGCCCCAGGCGTAGCGCAAGAGCGGGGCTTCTTCTCTATCATGTCTTATGAGATAGCAAAAAAATGGCCCAGGAGCGGGGCCTCTATAAGCGCGGGGCCTTAGGCGATCGCCTACTTTCGCACCCCCCTTGGGCCGGCCCTGAATGCTGAAATCTTTGTTAGCTCATAACTTTGATGGCCTTACCGTGATAACTTGGATACAATATACTTGAATATAATAATACCTTTGGAGAACTATGGATTAAAATAACAGGCAAATCTTAAGTTTTACTGTTTTTAAAGTACATACTCTCACAGCATATTTTAGTGTATAAAACTATTTTCCTCCTTAAAATTTGAGTCATGTAGTATCCAGCAGGTAGATACAGGAATTTCTTTTCAAAATAGGTAACAAAAAATCTTTTGATCTAAATAAAATGTTACCCTAATGTTATGTGTAACCATATAGCAACTTTATTTATTATTACTTCCTGTAAGATTATGATTTATATATTAATGACTATGTCATTTTATCTCTCACCCCCGTTACCAAAAATTGTCCTAAAAATGCGACATAATTTTACATATATTTAAATACTATTAGTTCACAACAGCTTTAATCTATTGCTACAGTATTTCGTAAGCGGTAGAATATACATCACATGTATTTTTCTATAAATAGGTTACAATCCTAAAAATTTCAACATTGGGTTACCAGGCGAAATACACGAAAGATGAGATAAAATGACATAGTCTATTAATATCGTTTTAATATGGCAATAATGAAACTAAAAAATTAGGGGGGGGTTCATGGAGGGTCTCCCCTGACGAGGCTCGAACAGCCGAGTTTATATATATATATATAAACAGTAAAATATTATAACTCATTTATAAAATCTCTTTAATTATGAGATATTGAAATTAAACTGTTTATAAATGATTTTATGTAGGTTTTGGCATGTGTTATATCCTCTCTCATAAAAAAAATATCTTTTGAAAATGAAAATTTGTAAGAAAATTGCAGTTTGTGAAAACTGCACACAATTCACTAATGTTGGGCGAACATAATTTGCAAATGATGTACTAATGGATTTTGCTGTTGTTTTTAATTTTTCATGTATCTAGTTTTTTATCTTAAAATGTTACCCTTAAGCAATGTCTTTTTTTTTTTTGGAATGGGTTGATGAATAAGCCCCCCTACCCCGGATCCGCCACTGGCTCATATTTTAATTATGGCAGCGTTACTGTAAATAGGCACTAATCCGGTACCGTGCCATTATATTGTAGTCACTGTTAAGGTACCAGGCCAGTGCCTTTATTTTTAATAATAGCCGGCACCCGGCCGTTTCATTTTGGGCATTATAAACTTAATAGGCCAGTGCCTTTATTGTGAGTAACGGCCGGCACATGCAGTATGCCAGTAGAGTGCCGCTGCCTTCCCGGGCTTCTGACAAGGTACTTCTCGGGCGACCACTTTTGGTACGATTCGGTTACTTTTTGCTGTGCCGGGCCGGCGCTGTACGTGGCAGAAAGGCACTGGCAAGGTACTCCGCCAGCAGGTGTGTGTTTGCTGGGTACTAACTTGTTGCGCATTTTGTTTAAATCATCATTCGAGCTTTCTTTTTAAAACTACGCCCTCCACCCCTCCAATTATTATTATTATTTTTTACAAAACTTTATAAATGTTACTTTTAAACTTAGGTATGTAATCATCGTAAATACTCATTTCATTTCTATCCATGTGACTGTGCCATGTTTGTTTGCTTGTTTAATTGTTGTTTACCTGTTTATGATTGTGTGTGTTTTTGCGTGTGACTCCTCTCTACCGCGATTGTGTTTTGCGTGTGCCAAACGAATTGCATTCCTGAAGATGGTATTATTTATTTTTTATTTATTTATTTATTTATTTGTTTATTTGCTGTTGTTCAAAGTATAATCCGCTGTTCCAGGAATTTTTATATTTTTCTTGAGTTTTATGTAAAAACATCTTTTACCTTGTCTAAAGTGTTTTGTATGATAGTATGTAATAAATTGTTTGTTTGAACTCGGGGCTCCCATCAATATAGAGAAGGCTTGAAGTTAGAGATACGGTTTAATTCTTACCTTTTTAAATATTAAGTATACAGCAGTAACCTTATAACATAGGTTCATATAAGAAGGATTCCTCTAACAATCAAGGACAAAAATTCCTACTTTTTTCCTAAAAAAAGACCCCTAGAAGACGGTAAAAGAATGAGACGGACGTTTTGGTATTACATGTTAATACTGCTGATGCTGTTCATTTTTGAACAGCAGAACTTGAAGTAGAACTTCTTTAGGCGAAACTAGAGAGTAACTCAAATATTTTTTTTCTGACGGAAGTAACTCTGAGTAAAGGAAGTGACGTGCGCTCGGAAAAAGAAAAACCGCAGAAAACCTACTTTTTCGACCGCTACCGTGTTTTCGCCGTTCGCCCACTTCATCTATGTACATATAAATATGCTAAGCAAAACCTTACTGTCCCTTTTGCAGCGCACTGTGTGAACTTAGAATGGTGAAATTTGGTATAGTTAAAGTTCGTATGGAGTTGTTTGTGCGAATGCGAAAATTTTTGTGTAATATGCTAATGCCCCGTAAAAAAATTAGAGAAGTAAATTGGCGAGTAATATTGTGCGCCACGTCGGATAATGGTTCCATTGTTGTGTCCATTTTGAAATAACAGCATTAAGTTACAATAGGGTTATAATATTCCAACAAAATTCTCCAAAAAATGAAATTAATCGCCAGTTTAGTGAAAATATTATCGAAATACATCAGCAATCAATAGGGGATGAAAATATGTACATTGTTAATGAGGTGCATGGAAATATTTAAGATATAACATACTCTCGGGTAACAGATATATAGAAGTCAATTATTTTAGCCCTTAAAAATGATGATAGTACTTTTTTTAATACCGATATACTTAATCAAATACACGGTGAACTGAGAACATATCATAGTCACGATAAAATAATTTGCTATGATGATAGTATAATTATTAATTGGATATTTTGAGTTATTTCACTGTTAATAGTTTGGATAACTTTCAGTCAGCCGATAAAAAGCCAAGTAATTGAAACCTGCGCCAATTGCAAAGAAACCTAACGAGAATCACTGAGCATCATTTCCAGTACAAAGTTCTTGCATCCGCATTTCTATACTTTGGAATTTTAATTTAATTCCATATGTTTTTTTCCATTTCCATAATTTTAACGAACGATCAATCCAATAAACATACAAATTTCTTTTTAGTATATTGATACGTTTAAACATTGTAATTTGTATATAAGTACTTTTTATTATATTGATTAATACGGTACTTACATATTATCCCGGCGGTCCGCCAAGACGAGCAATTTTTCGCCAAGATAAATGCCGGACACAAGAAATTATTGATGGTTTGGAATACGATTCGCAACAGTTTACCAGCACATTTGACAAAAAAAGTGTTTGGCGGTAATGACCGCCAGGCTAATACGTAAGTACCCTTAATACTTTTGGCTTTGTTTTGGGAAACAACGATGTTTTAGTCTTTTAATGTCGCCAAGAAAACATTGTTGGGGATTTACGCCGGCTAATCGAAAAGTACCATAGTTTGCCACCACATATGTTAGTGTTGAAAGTTCATTGCATAGTTTTACTGATTAGAAACTTAAGTAATACAAAGGGACGAGGTCAATTGTAACCGCGCCAACTGCTATCAATCAAATCGAGGGGCGAATTGCACCAAAATCCATATCTTGCTCCCCCTCGAAAATACATGCTATCGCTGGTCTTTGCGACACCCCAAAAATCATCACTTGGTCCGGCTATCGATGTAAGGGGTACCTTGAAAATATGCTACTGCTGGCGCTTTGCAAGACCCCAAAAACCTAACTGGGTCCGGCCGTTGCTGTAGGGCCTCTTCAAAAAATGCTACCGCTGGTCCGTTGCGAGACCAGAGTGTTCCTCTATGATTGTCCCTTCCATTTCGCGGCCGTGGATTAAATTCATCATCGTCAACGGTGCAACTCGCCCTTTTCTCCTTTAGACCTTTGCAACTAATCCATTCCCGTACAAAGGAAGCATTAATCAATGGAGCACGAATGCGCATCCAGTTTATGCACCGTTATGCTATCAATTGTGAAGTTTTAACTAGAATCCCATGCAGTAGGAAAATTTGGATTCTAAATAAACGGAAAATTCGAAATGCCCCATGTACAATATATTCTGGAGCTATTTTCTCATTCACTTATCTCTCAAAAGAAACCAATTTCCAATTATACCTGCATTTGCGATGACAATTAGTAAGTCTCAAGGACAAACATTTGAAAAAAAATGAATATTATTGAAGCCGCCAGTTTTTCAATTGTACGTCGCAGAAAAGTAGTGTTCGATCATTCCATGTTTTGAGATGTTATACTAATTTTCTACTTAAATTTTATATACTTTTAAAAAGATACACGAAATACTGTGTAGCCTTGAACCTGAACAGTTGTTTACCCTGAACAGTTATTTACTAACCATATATAATTACGTATGATACAGAAAGTATACCTTAGCAAAACGACGTTTTGCGATTCGGATATTCTGTGGGATTTGTTTGTTTGTTATGACAAGCCTAGACAAGGGACATCTCCTAAGTAGGCTGTATAGGACGTATAGTTTTTCTACAGGGCTATGACAAAGATTTCTTTTACATTATGGCCTATGGGGGAAATTCTTGAAAGTGTACTAGCGTTTATAAACAGTACATTTGATTGAGCTCAAATTGGGTATATATGTTTTAAACCACCGTCGCAAGACTGGTATTGATTTTGGTGTGTATAGGGCAGTATAGGAAATAAAATAAATAAATAAATAATAAAATAAGTAAAATAAACCGGGAAATGCCAAAAAACGTATGGCCGCTTTTTAAATATGGCTTAGCCTAGTTACACCTCATTTTCCCTATCGTTCGCATTTTTTAAATAACTGGAAAATTAATGCATAATGACGTATTGGTATACGCTCGCAGCTGACGTAATAGAACAAAATAAAAAACGTTATAAGCAATGATTACAGAGGTATAAGCAATGCTTATTTAGAGGTTTAATATATTTCGGTCGAATTTCGACCACTGGGCGATCACAAGTCCTGTAAAAATACGCGGAACCTGTTAGAGTTAGGGAGAGGAACGGCGAGAAAAACAGTCAAGAGCGTATCTTTGAGACATAAATCTTTATTTTATATATCAATAAGCGTTTTAAAGGTACATCCAACATAATATTTTACATGTAATCCCAACCTCACAGGAGGTTCTCGTCTCTCGATTCAAACCCTACATAAAAACGTTTTAAGAAAACAGTGAAAGAATAATGGTTCAACACGGACACTTCTTGGAGGCTAAACCGATATCCAGATGGAACTACGGTTTAAGAACACGGGTATGTAACACCACAAAGATACAAACACTGGCTGCAAACGTTTTAAGAACAAAACAAAAGAATAACAAATGGACACTCCGTGGATTCTAACCCAACCTCAAGACGGAGCAAGCAACGGTTTAACACGGGGATGGAACACCGCAAAGAAATGGACCCTGGCTGCAATCAATCCCAAACAATAGACAGAACGTGCAGTTTAAAAACACGGATACAGAATAATAATTCGAAACCTACCAGCAGACGAAATCAACGCTTAAGAACACTGTGATAGAAAAACACAAAAAAACTACACTATCTGCATTCGAACCCAACAAACAGAGGAAAACATCAGTTAACGAACACAGTTAAAGTATAATACTAGACTTTGAACATTCCCCCATTCAAACCCAACCTCCAGACGGAACAATGGTATAAAAAAACAGTTAAAGAATAATACTACAACATGGACACTTCCTGGATTCTAAGTAATTATCATGAATTACCGGTGATTCTTACTGGAGATTTTAATGTTAATTTTCGCTCTCAAGAATCTCCGCCGTTTGTTGATTTTTTAAAAGAAAAAATTGATCCAACTATGAATACTTCTCGACGTCAATCAACAATGCGTTTCGGCACAACGATAGATGCTGTATTTTCAAGAAAATTAGCAAATTTAGAGAGTAAAATTTACGTTTCACATTATAGTTACCACAAACCTATAATTTCATACTTAAAAAATTATGATGACATTCAAGTACCTATTTCAATGAATAATATGAATATAACATTTATATAATGTTTGTAAAGTACATGGATAATAAATATAATTAAATTGTAATATGTTATTAATTTTAAGTTAAAGTTTAATGATTTCTGTGATATGTGTCGTGAACGTCAAAGAAGTTTTACTTCAATCGCGCGTAAAGATTACACGCACACACTTTTTTATTGTGGCTCGTACAGCGCGGATTCATACGAAGGTTACCTTTTTTAGTTTATACAAAAAGTAGGAAGAAAAAGGATTTTTCGGTAACAAACTATTTTATTGCTTTTCAAAATATTCGCCTTTAAGATTTATACACTTTTTCATCTGTTCAAACTAATTCTTGAAACAGTTTTTCCACTCTGAAGTTGATATCTCAGAAACATTGTTTGAAGGCATCAACAGCTTCTTGATGTGATGAAAATCGCTGGGCACGAATTTTTTGTATGACATAAGGGGACAAGAAAAAGTCATTGTGGGATAAATTAGGAGAATATGAGATATGAGCCATTAATTCGATATTTTTATCCTTCAAATTATCAATTGTTGAACATGCTGTGTGGGAGCTGGCATTGTGGTGATGAAGAATGATGCGTCGATTTTCGTTGTTTTTCCTGACTTTGTTGATGACTTTACGTAAACAAAATTCTGTATAGCATTTAGCATTAACAGATTTTCGATCCTCTAAAGGAATGGTTGCGATATGTCCTATAAGACTGAAGGAACAAGCAATCCTTTTCTTGGAAGTGCTTCGTGAACGAACAACTTTCGTAGGATTGGGTTCTTCTGGAAACACCCAAACAGTGGATTATTGCTTAGTTTCAGGCTCATACGAGTAAGTTTCATCACATGTAACGATGTTGTATATGGATTTTGCAGTTCCCAATTTGAATTTTTTAAACATTTCCTTGAAACAATTTCCACGAGCCTCTTTATGAGCTTCAGTAAAATTGAGCTGAATCAATCTGGAACATATCTTTTTAACTAAATGCCCATGCAAAATCGAATGTATTGCAGTCTCTGATATGCCAAGGGATACTTCCATCTCACGATACGTGACATGCCGATCTTCTTTAATCATCTTGTGCACAGCATTCATGTTGTTTGGAATCACTACCGATTTTGGTCGTCCTTCACGAGACTCATCACTGACGGGCGCCTGACCACGACGAAATTCTGCAAACCAATTGTAAACAGTCTTTTCTGATGGTGCTTCATTACCAAAAGTTTCACAAAGCGATGCTAAGAATTCTTGTCGAGTGAGGCCTTTCTTAAAATCATAAAAAATCATCCAACGGAAACCTTAAAGAGTTATTTACATTTTTTCACTGACTAGCTTCTCACTGTAAACCAGATAAGCAGACGATTTCTATAATGCCACTGATTCCAAGATAAAAAAATGTGAATTTTACGAATATCCTGAAGACACATTTCTGCAGTGCCATCTATTGGTCGTTTGTAAAAACATAAAAGCCAACCCTCGTATAACACAGAACGTATCTACTATCTACCGTGTTATAGGGGGGAGAGGGTCTACTGTACTTTCTGAATTTGTTTCACGACTTTTTGTTTATCTTTAAACATTTTTAAAGAAAGAAAAATGATGGATGGTTTGGAATTTTGATGATCCTTTTGAAAACAAGAATTGTGTAACACTTAATATTTTTTTAAAGAATTCTAACGGTATCACTAAGTAAAAATTGCAACCTATTTTACACAAACATACCTTCAACATAGAGTCTTTGAGCGCTCTGGATGCTGGCCAAACATGTTCACAATGAAATGCGAAACCGTAAGCATTGACTAGACGTGCAAAGATGTTCTCTCGCTGCAATTCGGTTACAAATTTCTCCAGGGGTTCCTTGAGCCCGCTAATAGTGACCGAATCTTCGGCATTGTGACAAGCAGGGAAAACCCCCTCTGGACATCTTTTGACCGCTTCTTCCCATGTGAGACCTGCAAGGTTAAAATGAAGTATACAATTCTAAAGTTAGACTTACACTGATGGTGAACCCTTTGAACCGGTACATTTTCCCAATGCTGAAAAAAGGGCAACCGTTGCCACCGCTCGATTAAGCTACCAGAAAGATAGTGGTCGATCGAATCGTTCTTCATCTAGAGACCATTTTTTGACACAGCCGGCTGAGCGCGTTCACAGCCAGCTGTGTCAAAAAATGAACGATTGAAACGATTGTGTCAAAAAAATGATCGACCCATTGGATCGACTGCCATCTTGTTGGTAGTTTAATCGAGCGATGGAAACAGCTGCCCTTTTCTCCAGCACTGGGCAAGTTGACCAGTTGTTCTTCTATATCAATGTACTTCCATCGTATTCTTGCAGTTGTCAGCAGATACCGGTGCTGTTGAAAATAATCCTGACAATTTTATCAATGCAGTAAAACCTCGCTACAGCGATATTTCATGCAATGATAATCACTCTATAACGCTAAAATTTTTCGGTCCCTTGGAATTTCAATACAATATATCTCGCTTCGATATAACGATACATTCTTCTAGAACAATCATTTTATTAGGTCCCTTGAGCATCGTTGTATCGAGGTTTTACTGTAATAGACCATTTTTACGGGAAATGATGTGTTAAACAGCAAAGTATTCTCGTGTAATTCTGTTACGCTCGAGAATTTTTATACACTAGGGGCTAAGGCCCCTAATAAGCCTTATTCTTAAAAAAGGCATAATTTCAACAAACAAAACCAAAAGGTTGGATCAGGTAGATTATTACCGAGCTGCACATTGCTTGGTTTTTGTATGTTGCTTGGAACATAAAAATTTAAACTTCGTACCATTTTTAATTAAGTGAAACCCATGGAACACCTTGCGTATTGGCCAATTACGGCGAATTTTTATAATTTCGCGACTTGCGTATATGTATAGTTAATAATTAATTTTAGGAAAACAGTACTTCATATGTTTTCTTTGATAAAAACTACGGAGCAGCTAGGATAAATTGCCACCAATGGCGGCTTTTCATTATTTGGCTATTTACACATGCTCATAACTATAATTACTGCTCATTTAAGTTTCCTGGAACACCGTTATCCATATTTCAAATACATAATCCTTTGCAGATTGGCGTGTGTACTGTAACTGCTATAATGGCATAAATAACGCCACCAAATATTTCTACTGGTAGCAAATACTCCAGCTGGAACGAACCGGCTTTAAAATAATCTGCATTTTAATTATTTTTCATTTTCAAGATATTAGTTATTCTGTTTTGGAAAAACGAATAATCCCTCACTCTAAACTCCTGTTGTCTAAACTTTTTTAAACGAACTATTTTAAAATTGTCAACTTTGTGTAAAACACCTTGAGCTATTTATTTCATATACTTTTTAATTTGGCGTAAAATGGGTGTAATTCTATTTCATGTTTGTCAATTTACGCGATTCTACATACTTGAAATTGCTTTGTTGAAAAGGAATTAATGATTTTATGCCAAATCTAGCAACCACTAAGGTTTATTTTTTCAGTTTTTTATTAATATTTTCTAAAATAATTCAATTTTTGAAATTTAAGTCAGCTTATCAGGTTCCTCGGAATTTTCCGAATCCGGGGACATGTTTCTCGAAATTCAAATCCCCCACGGTTTAAGAGAAGATAGTCCAACAAAATCTTGACAGCGGCCGTTACTTTTTTTTAGAATAGAGAGAAATCAAAAGTTATTCTTTGACTGACAACAGTCAAAATTTCACAGTTTATGTCCTCGCGGCAAGGATACTGCGCATTAGAGAATTAAACGAATTTAATAAAATTAAACGAATATAATCATATTGGAAATAACTGTGATGTGCCGTCACAGTTTTTTCCAATATGATTATATCGTACATTATCGTCGATTATAATAGTACATTGTGAATTATGTTCTCATTGCCAAGCTTTTTGCCTCTTTGACGTGTGCTGCGAAAAACCAACTTATTTCAGCGCTTTCACTGATAGTTGCAAAAAAATATGGTTAAATGGCCCCAACGCTAAAAAAGTGCAGCCATTGCCATCGATCCATTTAACTACCAACAACATAGTGGTAGATCGAATAGCCTATCTGGCGCCACAGAGCTAAAGAAGTTTTCTGATATATGACATGCACCTGATATGTCGACAAGCTATACTGGAGTGAAGGAAATAGCACTGTACTGGTAAAGAAATCTAATAGAGTCGCTAAGTAAAAATTGTACAAATTGAAGTTTTCTATCACAACTTGCTGCGCGGCCGCCCAATTAGCTGTATCAGAAAACTTCTTGCTCTGTGGCACCAGATACGCTATTAAATCGACAGCAATTGTTGGTAGTAGTTAAATAGACGATGTCAAAGGATGCATGTTTTCAGCGTTGGGCAGTCTATCCAGCTAGTCTTCTGTATTGATGTGAAAATGCTTGCTCTTCAAAGGGTTAACTGGATCTAACGGACACTGACAGCTTCAATAAAGAGCTTCTATCAATGCTCTGAGGAAATTAACCCAAAAACAGCTAAATGGTATAAAAATTTATTTTTTAACAGCATTATTTTTTAAATATTATGGCAGTCCTTCAGGATGTGTGAAAGTTGCAATACTGAAAGTAAAAAAAAAGTTAATCAAAATAGAATTTTTTATTTTGTAAAAGTTAATTATATTCCACTCATATTTTAAATACTAAAGTTTAGATGTTTGATACCCTTTCATACTGAAACGGTTGAACGGGTTTGGGTGTAATTTTGATGGGAGATACCTTTTAGCTTGAATTAACACATAGGCTATCTTCTACAACAAAAAAGACCAATGTTCCTGTAGTATTCATTCATAGATTTCTAAATTTTGTGATACATTCCAACGCATGACGTAAAACCGTTTATCTCTCTGGCGATGACGCAGGTTAATAAAACATAAATATATAACTAGTGATTTATATAATGCGATTAAAATAATGAGTGAAAAATGAACTTAAAACGCTTAAGTAAATGTGGCTTTATAAAGCAAAATTTTATATGTTTAAAAAAGGGAAAGACCCATACATATATTGAAAATATGTGTATTTATGAAAAACCAAACAGATCAGTGCATCAGTGATTGACATTACGTGACAACTATTTTTCGCTAATTATGTCCTAAAAAGTAATCTAACCGGGTAACACCGGGCTAGGGTAGTTATTTATAAAGATGAGACGCACTCACAAAGATACAAACTGAGTCGTTAAATTGAACAAAATTTTGTTGATTCAACAAAATTTTGGTTTGCGCTAGTTCAACTAAATAATTTTGTTAGTTTAAACAATTTTGCTAAATTAACAAAATATTTCATTGAATTAACAAAAATTTTGCTAATCCAACAAAAATATTTCTTTGAAATAGAGCACACCAAAATTTTGCTGAATCAACAAAACATTTTTTTTTTTTTTTTTCAGTGCAGCCTAAGACAGTTTGGAACAGTTTAGATTACGAAGTGAAATTAAAAATATATTCTTAGTATTCTAATTTTAAAATACATAAATTGACTTAATAGCTAGTGTGATATATTTTAATTTAAAACACATTTTTTTCTTTGGTAAAATCAAAATTCTGTTTATATTACGTACCAACAGCTGCCATTAGTCCTTCCGCTAGACCAGCCTTTTCTACACTTCGGCCTCTCATGTATGCAGATAAAATCGTCTGTTCGGCTGTACAACATCCGTCTGCATAAGCGCAAATAAGTTCTCCTGTGCTGTGTCCTATAATGCCGTCTGGTTGTATATCCAGGGTTCTTAAAACATCGACTAAAGCAATCTACAATTAAACCGAAAAAAGTGAGGGTCATGAGTTATTTATTAATTATTATTACAATGAATTATTTTTTAAAAAATACGCATTTATAAAAAAATACGCATTTAAAATAAGCATCATTTTTTAAAACATATTTTTTAGAAATAATTTTTGAAGCCTCAAAGCCTTTGAAATCTCAAAATTGTAAATTAAGCTTAATTAAAGCTTAAACCTTAATTTTTATTCGTATTCTGAAAGTATAAGTGCATCACTGAAATTATGAACTGAAAAATGAATTATGATATGAAAATTTTCAAATCCGAACGGACCACATTCGGCCAGCAGGCCGGAGTTGCCCATATATGTTCTAAATCTTTAGACGTACAGTTGTATCGCATGTAATGAAGATGTACCCTAATTTTGTACAAAATTAAAAAATTTTCCGCTCTGAGAAAATTTAATTTTAGCTCTTTTAAACTGCTAGCAAACCCCCTTTCCTCTTTCTATTTTAGGTTAATTCACTTCGAATAGTTTTTATTAAGTGTACTTAATAAAGGAAGATTACTCCTTTAATGCAGAACTAGCACCATTTTGAAATTTACATTCTGCTGTACCTCATGACTTTTGCATCTCTGCGTATGAATTACTTTTACTGCCTTTTCGCATAGATTGCTTTACGAAAAATTATATGTATATGAGTATACACAGCTAATCGTCCGAAATGTTTTACAAAATTTTATCAAATTATGTATTTATCAAATACGTTGATTATTTAAACTTACCTGAATAGCTGCAATTGTGACAAAGGCAGGCGTTATGTTTCGATTTTTGTTCAAATAATTTTTGTCTCTTTGCAACAGTTCGAACAAATCTATGCCGTAGGGTTTCAGTACTTCTGCCGATCTTCTCATGGAATCTGCAAATACCTTAATCTCCATCATTTCTAGACCCATGCCAGGCCATTGGCATCCCATGCCTGTCATCACAAACCATACTTCTCGTTCTTTCTCTCGGACAGAATTCTGTGGAAATTATACAAAATATGAGAATTTCTTTTTAATTACATCAAGGTTGTGCTTTTAAAATTAAAAACAATTCTAAAAACTATTTTTTAGCCTCACTTGGCACTGCAAGGGGTAGACGGCTGAAGAGTGACGGTCTAGCGTTCTGACCTACCGCGCAGCTGTCGATCGAACAGTCTGGAGTTTTGGGCGCTTTTCTACAGATTTAAGATGAATACACCATTAGACCACCCTTTAAAAAATCCCACCGAACAGGGCACGATCCATAGGCAGAAGCCACGAACGTATATAAGGTTTGGGGGCCTGGACTCCTTTCCCCCCTTAGTCTAAGCAAAAATGCTAATTTGGCCGAACCAACCCTAATAGCTAATGAAAAACTTACCATAAAGAATAATGTAACTGAATCTTTATAAGAGTTATTTATAGTAAAATTTGTTGTTTTATCTAAGAAAAAAATTCTAAAAATTAAATATTAAATGCTAAATCATATTATAAAAACTAAACCTTTAAAATATTTTTCTTTAAAATCGTAATAGCTAATAAATCCCATTTGTCCTCCACTATCCATTTTACTGACCTTTTTTCAATACGCCGCACATTGACGAAAGTGTAAATATTCTAAAAGGGAGAGAGTTCAGTAATTCTTTTCCTTGACACGACCGAGAATGTATTGAGCTACGCAGTTGCGCTTTCTAAAATCCGGAATATATAGAGCACTTTAATAAGTTAGTTTTTAAATCTAAACAGGCAGATGCGATAGGCGTGATTTATGCAATCTCATTTGAACGTGTTCACTGTCCAAAGGATTGGTTTACGTTCACCTTCTAAATGTTTCCAAATGCAAATTGCATTTGTAATTGTATTTAAGCAGAAATTTTGTGGTAGTCTTTGCCACTTCTCATCATAAGCGTAGGAGCAGGTCGGGGTTTCTTAATTTAACTTAGTTTGTACCCCAGTTAAGGGGTTTTCTGTGGGTATAGTTACCCTTTTGATAATAAATGTAAACTATTTTCATAACCATGCATTTTTGTGAGGAAAATCTTAAATTTAAAATTAATGATGTGTAATTAATCTAAATATGGAATTAGTGAAAGGGCTGAATTAATGTAGTTCAGCTCCATTTTTTTAGGGGCCGATATTTCAGAACAACTGAAGTTTAATTGTTTGAGGTTTTATTTTTTTTTCGGGGAGGGGGGGGGGGTCTTTTAGACCTGGTTTTGAAAATAAAATTTTTGAAGACATTTTTTTTCCAGACTGAATTTTGAAGACATTTTCCAGAGAATTTTTGAAGACATTTTGTACTGGATGGGACCCGCTTGGAATTTGTAAAAGTTTTTTCCTTAGAATGTAATAAATTTTTTATTTTATCTTATTAGTCTTGATGTGTGTCAACAATCTTTTCCCCTACAGCAGCTTTTCTTTTATTTGGGAATTTAAATTAGTTACAGAAGTTTCTGGGCAAATTTTTGACAAAGATTTCTTTTAATAGATCCTTTAACTTTGTTTTGGTCACAAAGACCAATAAAACGTACCGTTAATCACATTTTACTGAGAGAATGAATCCCCCTCCCCTATAGAGACCCCCTCCTATGTGAAAGCTTTAGATACGTCGGTGGTAGTTGCCCTTGCGTAGCTCTTTGCCTTACCACAGCAAACGAAAATTATTTTTCAAAATTTTACTAGCCATGAATGTATTATTTTTCCTGACAGAAATTATAAAATTTGGAAATATTCTGTTTTAGCTACATCAAGACCGTGCATTCAAAATAAATAAAATGGTGTTTTATAACTATTCGTTCTTCAGAAATTTTCTAGTCAGGAATCTGTCATCCACAAAACTTTGTCTACTGAAAAATCGAGAGAGAATAAAGCAAATATAAACATTTTTATAGAATTAGAGGAAACAAATATTGGGAAGTAATTTATCGTGTAAAGAATAATACAAAAGTTGTCAATTTGTTTCATGATAAATTCAAATCCGTTTTTACATCTTTACTAATTTAGAAGTAAGTGTGATGATTTTAAAACAAATAAGTTTTGTTCTAATATAGATGACAATGTGCAATATATATTATTCTTTTTAATTCCACAATTGCCATTCACCAATAACCAAAGATATTCAATAACCTCGAAATCAGATAATATATAGGACACATGTTTTTAAAAAAATATTAAGAACATTGACATTCTCTTCCAATGTGCGAATATAAAGAGAATTTTTTCTTAATGTACTAGGGGCCAAGGCCCCCAGACTCGCTACGCTCACTTTTCAAATGAGGCATTCCGCCCCTAATAAGGCTTATTCGTAAAAAAGACATAATTTCAACAGACAAAACCCGAAGATTGGATCAGATACAATGTTACTGAGCTACACATTGCTTGGTTCTTCCAGGTTCATTGGTACATAAAAATTTAAACTTCACACTACAGTAGATCCCCTCCCCCTCATAACAAGGAAGATATTTTGTTATGGGAATCCGTGTTGTACGGGTCCTGAGCTATACTCCACCTGGAGTGCGGACTCCGCTTATAATCGCTGGAAAAATTATTTGCACTTCTCAGAAACACAATGATATTTAATGTTGCCATTCAAAAGTTATATTAATTATGAGCTAAAGCATAATAAAATCAGAACATCTGTTTCAGCTGTATTTTTAATAATGTAAAACCTATTGGACACCTTGCGAATTTGCCACCCATGGCGATTTTCCATTATTTGGCGACTTGCGTACACGTAAAATTAATAAAAGCTACGGAACAGATAGGATAGCTTAACACCAATGGCGACTTTTCATTATTTGGCGATTTACACATACTCACAACCTATAATTACTGTTCATTTAAGGTTACCGGAAAACCGTTATCCATAGTTTCATTTACATAATCGTTTGCAGATTGGCGTACTTAGCACCACGAATTATACCATCTCGTCGCGATAACTGCTATAATGGCATAGTTAACGCCGCCAAATATTTCTACTGGTAGCAAATAATCCAGCTGGACCGAACCGGCTTTAAAATAATCTGCATTTTAATTATTTTTCATTTTCAAGATATTAGTTATTCTGTTTTGGAAAAACGGATAATCGCTAATTCTAAACTCCTGATGTCTAAGCGAACTTACTATTTGAAAATTGTCAACTTTGTGTAACACATTTTGAGTTACTTATTTCATATAGTTTTTATTTTGGCGTAAAATGGGCGTAATTCTAACTCATGTTTGTAAATTTCACGCGATTCTAGATACTTGGAAACGCTTTGTTGCAAAGGAATGAATGATTTTATGCCAAATCTGGCAACCATTCTGTTTATTTTTTCAGTTTTTTATTAATATCTTCTAAAATAATTCGATTTTTTAAATTTAAGTCAGCTTAGAAGGTTCCTCGGAATTTTTCGAATCTGTGTGCACCTTAGTCGAAACTTAAATCCCCACGGTTTAGGAGGAGATAGGTCCACAAACTATTGACAGCGCCAGCGGCCTTTACTTTTTTTTAGAATAGAGAGATACATTAGGCATATTTTAACTATACTTGATTTTTAAAACTACTGGTTGAAATGTGCATTATAATCTGCGAGTATTTGTCTTCATTCTTCTATAAAATACCTCTTCAAAATTGAAATCTATATTGAAATCGCCGACTAAAACTTTTTTTTTAAATACTAGGGGCCAAAGCCCCCACACTCGCTACGCTCGCTTTTCGTATGAGGCATTCGGCCCCTAATCAGGCTTATTCGTAAAAAAGACATAATTTCAACAGACAAAACCCGAAGATTGATTCAGATAGAATGTTACTGAGCTGCACATTGCTTGGTTCTTGCATCGAAGATATTTTCTTATGGGAATCCGTGTTGTACGGGTCCTGAGCTATACTCCACCTGGAGTGCGGACTCCGCTTATAATCGCTGGAAAAATTATTTGCAATCCTCAGAAACACAATGATATTTAATGTTGCCATTGAGAAGTTTTATTATTTAGGAGCTAAAGCGTAATAAAATCAGAACATCTGTTTCAGCTGTATTTTTAATAATGTAAAGTCTATTGGACACCTTGCGAATTGGCCATCCATGGCGATTTTTCATTGATTGCGTACATGTAAAGTTAATAAAAGCTACGGAACAAATAGAATAGCCTGCCACCAATGGCGACTTTTCATTATTTGGCGATTTACACATGCTCACAACCTATATTTACTGTTCATTATGTTACCGGAAAACCGTTATCTATATTTTTATTCACATAATCGTTTGCAGATTGGCGTACTTAACACCACGAATTATACCATCTCGTCGCGCTAGCAAATATCCAAAGTGTACTATAACTGCTATAATGGCATAGTTAACGCCGCCAAATATTTCTACTGGTAGCAAATAATTCAGCTGGACGAGAACCGGCTTTAAAATAATCTGCATTTTAATTATTTTTCATTTTCAAGATATTAGTTATTCTGTTTTGGAAAAACGAATAATTGCTAATTCTAAACTCCTGTTGTCTAAGCAAACTTACTATTTGAAAATTGTCAACTTTGTGTAACACATTTTGAGTTACTTATTTCATATAGTTTTTATTTTGGCGTAAAATGGGCGTAATTCTAACTCATGTTTGTAAATTTCACGCGATTCTAGATACTTGGAAACGCTTTGTTGCAAAGGAATGAATGATCTTATGCCAAATCTGGCAACCATTCGGTTTATCTTTTAGTTTTTTATTAATATCTTCTAAAATAATTCGATTTTCGAAATTTAAATCAGCTTAGCATGTTCCTCGGAATTTTTCGAATTTGTGGGCACCTTAGTCGAAACCCAAATCCCCACGGTTTAGGAGGAGATACGCTGACAAGCTTTTGACAGCGGCGGCGATAGCCGCCTTTTTTTTTTAGAATAGAGAGAAACGGTCTTTCGGCATTGTTGCACTCACAGTTTCATCAAACAAAACAGATGCTGATGACATAGCACGGTCTTTTGGGATACGTACAGCTGATTTTATGCCTTTCTCCGTACCATCTTCAGGGTGTCCATCAAACACCATGGTGCAATTGGCCCCATAGTGTTTTTTAACATAGTTGATATATTTTTCAATGATAGTGGGAAATGCGGTTTTACTTGTAAATACTGTAAACTAAAGTTTCAAAATTTTGTAAATAAATGTTATCAGTGAAAAGAACTTCTTATTTGTCATAATCAATTCGGCCGACTCATTTATTTAGATCAAATGAGTAGTTTTTTCATCAGTCACCGACAGATATATATTTTTAATTCCATCTTTTCGGGATGTTTTTGCGAGACATTATTATTTTCCTGGAGTCCCCGGAATGGGAGACCTGAATTTAAACGGCATTAAGAAGCCAAGAAAGGTATTATTATTTAGAATATAATAAATTTAGATGGAAGATTTATTATTACTGATTTACTGTTATTGAAGATTTATATTTAGTACTAGTAGTAATGGATATTTTGAAAAGAAATAAAATGGCTCTAATAGCTTCATTTACTAAGGCATATAATAATTTAGAAAGTACATTAAATGATGATAGCGCCGATTATGATGAAATAGAAATGTGTTTAGGCTTATTGAAACAGAAGGCAGAAACTTTAGAAATAACTCATAACAGTTATTTAGATAGTTTAAAGGATGGAAAGGTATTTTAAACAGAATTTACTGCAGTTGAAGAGTATCGGGAAAAAGCTTTAAGAATTCAGATAAAAGCTACACGTGTGTTGGATAGCGTTAAAAAGATTCCGATTGAAAATAGGACTTCCGATAATAATTCTCAGTTACAAAATGATAGAACTCCGAAAACTTTGTGTACACGGCTCCCCGAAGTGGAACTTTATAAATTCCGTGGAGATTTAAAGGACTGGTTGACATTTCGGAACCAGTTTAAAAATATAGATGAAAATGTAAATTTAACGAATACAAATAAATATCATTATTTAATTTAGTCAACTAAAATTAGATCCGAAGCTAGAGATATAGTGGAATCGTTCCCAGTGACAGAGGAAAACTATTCTTTAGCTGTAGAAAGCTTAAGAGAAAGATATGGAAGAGAAGATTTATTAATAGATTTTTTATGTTAGGGAGCTGTTAAAGCTTGTTTTGAACAACGCGGATAGGAATAAAAGTGATTCTTTGAGTTGCTTATACAATAGGTTATCTACTCAATTGAGAGCACTAAGCTCCTTAGAAGTTACATCTGAAATGTGTGGGGTGATATTATATCCTCTCGTTGAAAGTTCACTACCAGTGAATGTTTTACGTTCATTCGAACGACAAAGAAAAATTATAGAAAGTGAACAAAAATTGTCGAGTCTTGATGCTATATATGTATGATGTATGCTTATTTTTTGAAGAATGAGGTACAACCCGAGGAAAAAATAAAATTAAGTAGAACAGACAAATTTCATCCCCCATCCTAGAAAAAGACAGTGACGTCGCCGAAAGATCACAAGAATTCGGCATTAGAATTAATTAGTCATAATTCGAATGATGATACATTGTGCATGTTTTGTTTAAAAAACCATGCCACTCGATTTTGTAAGAAAGCCTATTTTATTCCTTTGAATGAAAAAATGTCTGTAGTTAAAAGAAAAGGTTTGTGCCACGTCTGTTTAACTAAAGTACATTTGGCTAAATTCAGTCCATCCAGTATAAAGTGTCATATCTGTTCTAAAAGACATTTGAAAGTTATGTGCCCTAGTTTAGAATCTAACCAAACGGGTGAAGTACCAAAAGAAAATAATGAAAATAAAGAAAACAGCACAGACACTTTGTACTCATGCGCACATGCAAAGAATGAAGTGTTTTTACAAACTCTTGTATTTATTATTAAAGGGAAAAGGCACAGCGTAAGTCTAGGATTATTTTAGATACGTGTTCTCAAAAGTCTTATATTAAAAAATCTACCGCCGAAGAGTTAGGTTTTGATATTCAGAGAGAAGAAGAGTTTTCACACTCATTATTTGGAGGTGAGAAAACTAAGACACAACGGTATAAGTGCTATAAAATGTATCTTGATAGCCTTGACGGTGAATATAGTTGTAGTTTAGATGCATTAGATCAGGATATAATCTGTAATGACATAGCTAGCGTTCAGTATGGACCTTGGATGCGTGAACTAAAACAAAAAAAAATAATCATAACAGATTTTCGAAATGATTTAAAGCCCATTGAAGCTCTTTTAGGATCTGACATTGTTGGGAAACTGTTTACGTGTAAACAAGAATGACTGTCATCTGGTTTGGTTGCCATGAACACAAAATTAGGTTGGACCCTGATGGGAAAAGTCCCTCAGTTTCACTATCAAAATGTGAATATGACTGTCGTTAGTATGCTATCTCAAGATTTACCTGTTTCATTTTTGCGGGATTTAGAATTGCTCGGTATTAGAGATCCTGCTGAGCAAAATACTAAAGAAGATTTGCCGAAGTCAGTAATGATTTATTTCCAAGACACTATTCGGAAACTTCGGATGGAAGGTACGAAGTAAGCTTGCCATGTAAAGATGATCACGCCCTTCTACCGGATAACTATGACTTGTTTCTAAAGAGGTTAGCATCTACTTACAAGAAATTAGAAAAAACAGGATATAGAGAAAAGTATCAGCAAGATTTTGAAGAATGGATAGAAGAAGAAGTGATTGAGGAAGTCCCTTTTGAAGAATTATCATTGAATGAATCTCATTACCTTCCTCATCGTCGAGTTATTAAGGAAAAATCAGTGACCTGTTCTTTGAAAATCAAGCCCGTCTTTGACGCCTCAGCCAAGATTCCTAACTATCCATCATTAAATGATTGTTTAGAGACCGGAATTAATTTTATTGAGACAATTCCTGCTATTTTAGCCAGGTTTCGACTGTATGAAATCGGCGTGATTTCTGATATAAGAAGAGCATTTCTGCAAATTTCACTTAATGAAAAGGATAGAAATTTCTTACGATTTCTTTTATATGATGAACAAGATCATGTCAAGACCTATAGACACAGAGGAATCGTTTACGGTCTGACCAACAGCCTGTTTTTGTTAATGGCTGTCATTCACCGCCATCTCCCAAAGAAGACTTTTAAATTACAGTACTCCGAAGCAAAGAACATCATAAAAATGGAAAGTTTAATGAAAAAATATGAGTCTGACTTCAAAAATGTTGAAAATGAGATAAATAGTTTGTACAAGGAATTGAGGGATTTCAAACTTGAAACAGAGAAGCAAAATAATGTGATAGCTGCTTTAGAAAAGTTAAAGACTCAGTTGCTGTCTGACATTTAAAGTTTAGCAAAAAAATATTGAAACTTTGAATGATGAGCTATCATCACATGAAGATACAGAGAATTCTATGCAACAACAAGTTGCTGAACTTACTAGCAAACTCAATCAGCAAATTTGCATCTCTACAGCTGCAGTATTAGACAGGAAAATGTTTTGTCAGCAGTACAAAGAAATGAAAGAAAGCCGAGATGAAATGAAACAGGAAATTGATAATCTGGACAATTATATCAATGAATTAAAGAAAATACTCTGCAGCGGGAACAAAGACATTAAAGAATGGAAAAATAAATGGGAAAAACTTGATTTGCAAAACAAGAAACTAAATTCTCAACTTGCTGAGAAAAAATCTGAACATGATATCTTAGTACATGAACATAAACACTTTGAAGAATTATTAAATTGATATATTCAAAGTAACAGTAAGAAAGATAAGGACATAAATGTTCTGCATCCTATATGATTTTAAAAGAGGAATGTAAAAAATTGAATTCTAGAGTTCACAGAGTAATGAAAGATATAGAATCACTAGAAGAAAAAGTAAGAAATTCTAAAATATTCTGGAAGCAGAGAAAGAAATATTTGAGACCTTTCGAAATTCTACCAAATTTTTGGAGCTGGAAATTTTAAGATTAACTAGCGAGAAAAATTCTTTAGTTTCAAGAATCAATGATTTAGAGAAACTGAGAAAAAGCTCCTTGTATGCCAAAGATGAACTTCATAAAGAAAGATTCAAGAATTCTGCTTTGGAAAGAGCTATGCAACAACCTATCAATGCTCACACATGGAGGATGTTAAAAGGAACAGATCCCGAGAAATACCAGCTTACAGAAAATAGCCAGGCAGCACAGAAGCAACCTTTAAAAAGGTGTGCTGAATCTGAAGAAAAGGACAAAAGGTTGCTACATATGAATAAATTGGTACAGCAGTTGAAGACTATGACATTGCGACAAAAAGATCTAGAGGAAAAATACTTGGAATATGCAAGATTGAAAGTCCTGTTAAAATCAAAAACTGATGAAATAAAGCATTACGAAGATTTATTGCACGGAGAGGTACAATATCCGTTCTATATTCATATATTGGGACTAATTTTACTGGCTAGAATTCTCCTTTAAGGGGTTAGGGGTAGTCAGAATTTTCAAAAAATTGATTTTTTTTTTTTTTTTTTTTTTTTTTTTTTTTTGCATTTTCTTAAAGTATAGTATCTTAAAAATATTGTCTGAAAGTTTGAAGTGAATCCGACAAATATCTTTCGAGTTATTTAGCGAAGAATAAAAGACTCTCGAGCGGTCTAATATTTCCGAGAACAATTAGCTAGCGGCATAATTCTCCCTTACATCCTGAAGTTTTAAAAGCAATCAAGCCTATTTATGAAGATCTTAGTAATGAAAATTTACTTTCAAGATGTGTAGGTGGATTTAATCAAAATAATAATGAGAGCTTCAACCAACTAGTGTGGAAAATATGCCCAAAAACTATCAATACTAGTTTTACCATTGTTCAAATTGCTGCATTCGTAGCTATGAGTATATTTAATGAAGGGACAAAGTCATTATTAGTAATAATGAACACACTGGGACTTAGTTGTGGGCCTAATTCGCATCGGTATACTGAAAAAACCGATAATGCACGTGTAAAAGTAGCTGATCAGCCCGCTAACGACAACAATCGCGAAGGTAGAATGCAACGTAGACAACAACAAATTGATGTTTTAGAAAGTTCTACAACGGCTGAAGAACTCTTATATGGTCCAGGAATAGATGACTCAGTGTAAGTATTGAAATTATTCGTATTACTGTACATCAATAGACTGTAAAACTTTAAATGCGCTTATCTCAAAACTATGTTTTTTGAACTGGTGACCACTGTAACTCAAAAACCGCTCGATAGATTTGAATGAAACTTATACAGCTTTTAGAAAACATAAAAAGCTAGTGCCTGATCGAAGGATTTTTTTTTTTTAAACTTCGATTTTTTATAAACAATTAATTGTTGGTTTTTTCCCGAAAATCTGCAAAAAAATTTCCAGAGACCGCCATTTTGTTAATTTTGAAAAAAAACAAAAAAAGCTTCGATCAGGCACAAGATTATCTATCCATAAAAATAATCTTTTTTGTTTCATTGATTTTAGATGAATCTCCAAGGAGCTGTAATGGTCACCGCAAGGACCCATTATTAAAACCTGTTCAACTTAGACCGCCATAACTTGTAAAATAATTATTATTATTTTTTTAAATTTAAGTGAAGTAATGTTAAAGTATGATGAAATGATACTATGTTTTTACTTATGTGAAATAAACTTAATTACTAGTAAAAAAAAATTAATAAAAAATGGCATTTTTTCACGCCTCTGACTACCCTTAACCCCTTAAAACTGCTCAATTGGTCAAAAATATACAGAGAGAATTTGAAGTTAACCAAATAAGATGGAAGTTTAATCCACATGCTGCCCCTTGGTGGGGAGGATTCTGGGAACGGCTAATTGGAATCCTTAAAGACCTTCTCAGAAAAATCTTAGGATGTTCAACCCTGGCTAATGAAGAACTCTTGACTCCCGTCTGCGAGTGTGAATCCGTTATGAATAACAGACCTTTAACATACTTATCAGAAGAGCCATATTTTAAAGCTTTAACGCCTTCATCATTCTTACTAGATCTCACTTCAAATGATATGCTCGATCTGGACAAAATTGACCTGGACTAAAATCAATAAAAGATACAGATATGTTCAGTATTTTTCAGTTTTCTTTAATGTTGAGTTTTCTCCTAAGAGTTCAAAAACTCTTAGGAGATACATTATTGCAAATAAATGTTATTAAAGTGGGGAGAATGTTGCAGCGGGTTGCCGTTCAAGCGAGTAACCGACTCCATGGTTCCAGGTTGCCATGGAGTCAGATGGATTATACTCTCTTTGGGAGTGAGTGGCAACGGTGAAAAGAAAAGGAAAAAAGAACGTAAGAAAAAATAGAACAGCTTGCAGTTATTATTATGTTTTTTATAATTAGATTTGATTTGTGTGTTTTGAATTTAGAAATTCGGTTTTACTTGTAAATATATTAAACTAAAGTTTCAAAATTTTGCAAATAAATGTTATTAGTGAAAATAACTTCTTATTTGTCATAATCAATTCGACCGAGTCATTTATTTAGATCAAATGAGTAGATTTTCATCAGTCGCCGACAGATATATATTTTTAATTCCATTTTTTTGGGATGTTTGGCAAGACAACCAATTTACTATACGTATTGTTACAGTAAAATAGCGCATAATGCCCTCACTCCCCTTGCTTTTCTCATGCATTTCGCTGGCTCTTAAAATACCAAATTAATGCCCCCATAAGATGGATTCTATGGGGCCGCTCCGTGTTGCTCAGACTTCTCTCTGCCGCACCGCTCTTTTCCGTTTTGAAACTTTGGCTGCCCGCGCGCGAGCTTGCGGTGCCGCAGTAAATGCGCTAATGAAATCACGCCATATGCCAGCGAAGAGTGACGTCGGAACAATGTTCTTCGCTGAGTGATGTCATCGCGGCGTCTTAGCGGTACGGAACAGAAGTATGAACGCAGCTTTACTTGAAGATGAAGGGAGTTTTTGAATGGTGTATTTTTCGGATTTTAACCGTTTATCCTCCCCCTCCCAAGTAATCGCGATTTTCCTTGAAGATCGAAAGACAGATTTTTCGGTATTTTACAGTAAAGACCCAATTTTGCACGGATCATAGAAATTCCGAAATTTAGATGTCCAAATTTAACAAGTTTTACGCCTCACCATGGCACAGCGGTTATGCCACTGAAAATGGTAGACGGCCAAAGTGTGAAGGTCCTGGGTTCGGGACCCATCGCGCGGTTGTCTATCTAACAGTCTGGAGTTTTGGTAGGTTTTCTCCAGATGTAACGTGAATACGCGTTAGAACCCCTTAGAAAGTCCTCCTACCTAGGCACCCCCCACCTTTGGAAGATCGCCCAGTGTAGCGCTGCCATAATCAGTCACAATCACAATTAACAACTTTTACTGTATGTAGTTTTTAAAAAGCAAATAGAGCTTCCCTATAATATTTTGTAGAATTAGTGAAAACTCACGGCAGTTAAATGGCCCGTTTCACGTGGGCAGTACCCTCAACTTACCTTAACATGCACAACTGGATGCTCGTTCTGAAACAAAGCGTAACCTCTGTAAGGCTTTGAGGTGACTGGCGTGAACGAGAGCTTGTTGAGCAAGGCGAAAAACTCGGACCTCAGCTCCGGATGACTTTTAATGTAGTCGAACACGTGAAGGACCGCATCCTCGGTGGTTGCCGGGTACAGCACGAGTCTTGGAAGGTCTTCCGCCGTTGGTTTTGCCGGGTACTCTTTTACATTCTTCTTCAGAATAGCTTGGACGAAGGAACCGCCGAAACCAAAAGAGTTGACCGGAACATATGTCGCCGTCAGGGGCAGTGGTTCTGTCACTACTTTCATGGTGCCTTTCACCAAAGCTTCGCAATTGGGATTCGGGGTTTTGAACCCTTGATTTGGCGACATAAGGCCCGTTTCCATTCCGAGGATCACCTTGATGGCACCGGTTATGCCTGTGTGAGAAAATGGCATTTTAAAAAATGGTTAAACAACTTAGTATTCTTGCAATGAATGTTAGAGTGTTCAGGAAATAATGTTTTTTTTATATATATACATACACCGGGTGATTCAAAATAGATATTAAGGCGAGTGTCTTTTAAACTGTAAGTGAAACAAACTTTCGGTTGGAAAAGTTCGTGAAATAAAGATAAGCTTTTAGATACAGCAATTTTTTTAATTATGGGCTGTATACATATTAAAATACGAAATTTACTTTTTATACGTTCTCTCCTTTCCCAGCACTTACATTTGGAAAAATGTTGAGCTGTGTCTCAGAAGAAAAATAAGACAGATCCCATGTTTTGGAGTGGAATAGTTACCGAGATATCGCAAGTTAAAATTTTTAGCATTTGTCGCAAATACCAAGGGGATATCTCATTGAGAAAACTAAAATTACTTTTCAACTGGCATTAATTTATGTTAGTGGTCATCCAATAGTTACACTTGTTTACTGGAATCCCAATTTAGCTAGAATTTTCCTATACTGCATGTGACGTAATTAATGAATTACGTCACATGCAGTATAGGAATACCACTAAAAGACTAAATTATAGATGATTTCATAAAGCAATACCTATCACTTCAGGTAAAATTTAACTTGTGAATTTCACTCGTTTGAATGCGTTTAATTGAGATTTTCAAAAAGCGGGTCATTATTTAGCTTTTATCAACTCATAGTTGGTCTCCTAAAGTAGAGATTTTTTCTCCTGAAAACGGACGCCAATACAGCAGTTAAAGCGGAATAAGCCGCCATTTTAAAAATTAAATTTCGTACTTTAAAATATACACTGCCCCTTGCAAAATAATTGCCATATGTGAAAGCTACTCTTTATTTGACGAACTTTCTAACTGAAAGTATGTCTCGATCATTTACTCTTTGAAAGATCGCTTTAGCATTTATTTTGAATCACCCGGTTTATAAAATTCAAACAAATGTATTTTCAACAAATTTTTACCTTCAACTTGTGCATAGGATTCATATATGTTACATTTCAATGCAAAAGTTTTATTGAAAATATTTTTTCTTCTTTCATGATAGGTGCCCACGTTCTCCCTCTTTTTCACATTTACTCTCCTTGGATTGCGATATTTAAAGTGTTCTGAAATGGATTTTTAGAGATTCGTGAGTGTAGTGTTTTACAGCAAAGAATTTTATGGATACTTCTTTTTATTTCTTCGAAATCACAAGGGATATGTTAAAATAACATTTTACCCCCCCCCTAGCTCCCCTAGGTTACAAATTTTGGAAATTGCTGTCTAATCTGGGCCCTATGACTTTGCACATGCCAAATTTCGTGTTATTAGCTTTAGAATTTCGGAAAACTGAAATATTCACGTACTTGAAAACGACATTGCGTACCTTCCGATTTCCCTAATCGAACTTTGATTAATTCTATGTACCACAACTCTTCAGATTTAAAAAGTGTTATCTGTAATGTGCAAAAAGATATTATACAAACATTGTAATTAAATTTTGCGTTTTCGTAATTTAAGTATTCCAATAAAGCTATGTCTACAGACGTAACAAATCATGCTGAAAGCAACAGTTATGTAGCTGAAATACTGCATATTACTTCATAGCACAGTATAACCTATAAAATTAAAAATGCTGTGTAAGTTAATAATACTAAAACTTGCCATTTTTAAAGGTTCATTATTATACCTTATCTTCTGTATCTGCATTGGAGAGTTAAATAACCTTAAGCACTTGGGTCAATTAAGTTACTCTACCACCATTATAACTTTTTATCTCACTATGGTTCCGCATGCATGTTTATGAATAAGTACTAAGAAAGAACGTAAACAGCACCAACAATTGAAGAATCTTAGCATGCCGGTTTCGACATGCTTACATGCCGTCGTCAGTACAATTGAGAAGGCGAAGAATTGCTCAGTATAAATAGAAAAGTCTGTGATTAAGACGAGTAGTTTTCGTGGGCAAATGAGAGAGCAGAGATCAGAAGAGGTGTTTCGGGGAGCCAAAAAGAAAGCAGGAATTTACGGTGAGTTAGAACAGAGGGTTTTCCAACATTTCGAAAGAGGGGGGAGGACAGCAAATTCAACATTAATAAGAGTTTCACATCCACTCAAACATGAATACTCGTGTTAATGTTGAATTTGCTGTCCCCCCACTTTCGAAATGTTGGAAAACCCTCTGTTCTAACGCACCTTACATTCCCGCTTTCTTCTTGGCTCTCTGAAACACCTCTTCTGATTCCTGCTCTCTCATTGGCTCACGAAAACCAGTCAGCCGAAAAAAGCCCTTTTCAGGGCTGGTAATCGGTATAGGCGGGCCGGAAGAGAGGCCCCCTGAACTACCAAAAGACATAAATGAATCAAAAATTTGGGAAAAAACACACATAAAAGGTTACTTCAAAGCGTAACGATCTTTGCGACCGAAACTTCGTTCGGGCTTCCCCAGACAGCACGAAGTTTAAATCAAGCTTGACATTTCTTTGAATTTGACGTATTAATACAAGCTTGAGAGTTCAATTCATTTTAAGCTTGCAGCAAGCTTGGAGAAGTCATTTGAACTCTCAAGCTCTAATACAACTTCATGACTGCTTAATTTGGAAAGCCACATCCACATAACAAATAATTTATCATCAGCCATAAATGTACTTGACCATAGAAAAAAAAATTATATATTTCCAAATATTGAAATTCTTCAAAATAAAATACAATTATACTACGAAATTGATTTCAAAATCAGTCGTTTGTCTCGATTTTGACAGTTTTAAAACGTGTGCTGCTTTTAAGTTTATATTATGCTTATTTCCCTATTAGTAGAGTCTATAAATCACACATAACATTATTTTAATTTTGATTCATCCCATGGAAAAATAAAAGAAACAGATCGACGTCGTGCACTGCTCGATCTCGCCAGAAAACGGCGTGACAACACTAACAGTCACTTCAATCTTTAGTCGTGCCAGCGCGAGGCAGACAGGCGGAATGGTTAGGACGCTGGCCTCCCAATCCTTAGGTCCGAGTTCGATCGCGGACGCTTGATGGAAACAGATTAAATTGAAATTTCAGCATAGAGGGGAAAATGCGTGAAAAAATAAAATATGTGGGGCGAGTTCGCCGACGGGCGCCCCGTGTATTTAAGAATTTCTTTTTGGGAAATTTTTTTAAGATTGAAATTAAGCTTGCTATGTCAAGCTTAATGCAAGCTGGGCAAGTGTAAACTAGAACACTTGATTCAAGCTTGCTTTCAAGCTTCAAGTTTATTGACTTGATAAATCAAGCTTGCTGCAAGTTTATGAAAGTTTGCTGTGCTGTCTGGGTCGTCAGACAAACCCTTCCGTCATACAGAGCAGAGGGGAGAGTTGAGTTCCCTCTGCTCTGTATGACGAAAGGGTTTGTCTGACGAAGACCGAACGAGTTTTCTGTCGAAACGATCGTTACGCCTTAAAGTAACCTTTTATGTGTGTTTTTTCACAAAGTTTTTATTTATTTTATCTTTTAACACCAATTTTTTTAGTGTTTATTTTCATACCAAAAGACCTGTATCCTGCCTATGACGCGTTGTTAGAACTCACTACGAATGGTACAATTGACTACGCCAAATCCTCCATGAACACTACAACATTATCTCGGACACGGAGATAAGATGCCACGGAAGAATCCAAGCGCAGAAAAAGAAAAAGCCTTTGAAGTTGCAAAACTTCTGCAAGATCCCGGTAAGACAACTTCCTTTCCTGCCTCCCCATCTCCTTCCTCGGAAGCTGATAGCCGCCCATACCAACAAGCTAAAAAGAAGGCAAAAATTACGGATCCCATTCAATATTTTAAATTATCAATAGCTAACTCTTTCTCTCCATTAAGTACGGAAGAGAACGAAGTCGAAAAGGTCACTGCAGAGGGAGATCCGCCTATCCCTGTATCATCAAACCTAAACACCCCTAACCTATTTTTATCCTTAATACCTTAGATATGCACAAAATTAATGAACTAATTAACGAGAATACTGAAGCAAAATTTCACGCTACTGTAAATAAATCCACTCTTAGAATGCATCCGCATGACCTAACTAGTAAAGTAACAATCACTAACCTCTTAAAAGACCAAAACATCCATTTCTATAGTAACTCAGATTCACCACCTCCTCTTAAAGTCGTAATAAAAGGAATCCCCCCCTCTACCCCCGCCCAACACAATTCAAGAAGCTCTGAGCTGCTCAAACTATACTATTATACATGCGAGCCAACTCAAAAGCCGTAAAGACAAAGTCCCCCTTCCTATCTACCAAGGACTTCTAACAAACACCGACGCAATCAAGGAAATTTTTAAATTAGAAAATCTGATTTCATTTAAAGTCGCTAGAAAAATTCAGAGCACCCAGCAAAGCCGTTCAGTGCAACCGCTGTAACGGCTTTTTCCATACCGCCAAATTCTCCGAAATGCCCCACAGCTGTGCTTTCTGCGCCGAATCGCATGATTTCTGTAATTGCCCCAACAAGGCTCTAGACAATAATCCCCCACCAAAATACTGTAATTGTGAAAAGGACCACCCGGACAGCTACAAAGGCTGTGCCACGTTCCCAACGCTAACCCCTTCCTAGATCTAACTTATTTACCAACAAACCATCTTACACCGCCGTTACGAAGTGCGGAGTCACCCCTCAACACACACATTCTTACTACCAAAACACGCTAAAAGAAATCAGTTTAATTACCAAACAGATTGAAAAGGGGATAGGAATATCCTCTCTCAGTGATCTCCTAACCTAACTAAAAGAACTTCTTAATAGTCTTAAGTCACTCAATTCAAAAAAAGAAAAGTTATTCTTATTCCTAAACTT
The DNA here is from genome assembly GCA_038373885.1 of Cheiracanthium punctorium. Taxonomy (NCBI): domain Eukaryota; kingdom Metazoa; phylum Arthropoda; class Arachnida; order Araneae; family Cheiracanthiidae; genus Cheiracanthium; species Cheiracanthium punctorium. The sequence continues at coordinate 40,586 of JAWZYV010017334.1, forward strand.
CCTCAGTCAATCTGAACCAAGAGAAGACTCTAAACATAAACAAAGAAGCCAAGGGAGCGAGAATACCTTCCCTCCCCTCAAGGACTACACCAGTACCTATGTTACTGACATAGATAAGGCAAATTGCCTGGCCCGATCTTATTCCAAGCAATTGCCTAATGACAACTTTGACAATGACCTTACTGCCCATCAACAAAACGTTGATGACACATTAACCGACTCTTTATCACGTCCTCCCACTTTTGTCATTCCACCTGTGATTCCTTCGGAAGTTGCTAAGGTAATAAACAAACTTATTTAACATCAGGAAATACCCTGGACAAGATAAAATATCAAATATGATGTTAAAAAACATCCCAGCGAAAATTCTCCTCCTTATTACTTTCCTTACAAACGCTATTTTTAAGACACATTACTTTCCAACATCTTGGAAAATCGCCATTGTCTTTCCCATACCAAAGTCGGGACAAGACATGACTAACCCATAATCATATAGGCCCATTAGTCTACTCAGCTCGTTGAGTAAGATTAGTGAACGTTTATTTCTAAACCGTCTTCACGAATACATCTCAAATCACAACTTACTACTACCTGAGTAATTTGGTTTTCGTGAAGGTCACAGTACTATTCACCAGTTGCTCAGAGTAGTTGAAACTGCATTCGAAGCTATTCAAAACAAGGCTGCCATACTCTTACTCGACTTGCAAAAAGCATTCGACAAAGTATGGCATAATGGACTACTATTCAAACTGATTCAGCTCAACATCCCTGATGCTTATATACATGTCATTAAAAGCTACCTACTTAACAAAATCTTTGTTGTCCGTGTAACGACATGTCCGTGTTAACTTCTGATACATATCCCATTTCTAGTGGTGCCCCAGAGGGCTCGATCATGAGGCCCACCTTATTTAACATGTACATCAATGGCATTCAAAGCTCCTTTGATAACACTCTCGCACTATTTGCAGACGACATTGCTGTTATTGGTCACTCACCTTACAACACTGTGTTTGCCCACACAATGCAGTCACATATAAATAACATCGTCGACTGGATGTGCAAATGGTGCATTAATATCAACCCAAATAAGTGCCAAGAACTTAGCTTCACGCATTGCCGCCCACCTTCACGCCAATTGTTTGTGACACTCCAATTGAATGAAGCTCCAAAGTCGTGTATCTTGGTGTAACCATTGATAAATCGTTGTGTTGGCGACACCACATCAAAAATGCTACATACAAGATGATAGCCTCATTTTCGAAACTTCCTCCCTTCTTCTTTAACTCCAAGATTGGGATACATAACAAAACGCTACTATACAAGTCATTTGTCCGACCAACAGCTACATACGCAGCGCCTGTATGGGCGTTTGCAGCCAAGACAAATGTTAACACACTAGAGTCCAAAGCTCCATACTCAGGAAGATTAGACATGGTCATCATTTTCTTTCCAACATAAATATTAGAAATGACCTGAAACTACCCCCTATGAGGAAACATCTCATGGACCTAACGACACACTTCTTTGACAATCTACACAAACTGCCAAATGAAATCCTGGCGGAGATCCTAGACTATGATCATCGTGATCCACAACATTGCAAACGTCCTCGGACTGCCTTGGCGTCCCTGGACATCACCTAGTTTCTCACTATACTTATTGTTCGAACTCTGTCCTTGTACATAATTGAACTTTGAACTTTTTGATTTTTCGAATTATTTGAATTCCTTATATTTACTCTCACTGTTGCATTTTATACATTTTCTCACTATATTCACCTGTTTCTATTCTATATGTTGATTTTTTACACTGTTTTCATTGGTTACTCAATTGTATAACTTTTCTAATTATCTTTTTGATCCTCCACTGTACTCCACTTTAATATTGAACTTTTATGGTCTTACCGAGCAACCCGCCCCATGAAGTCCGTGTTTATACACGGGGGGAGAGCGGGCCAGTCTCCATCATCTTCAAACTTTCTTGTTGCCTTTCGCAGTTTTCTGCATCTTTGACTTGCCACGGCCCATTCGTAGGTTTGACTGACCGTTCTTTTTAATGACATTGACATGCTTATGGCCCTGCCTCTTGGGCTTATTTCATGATTTCGCAATAACTCTCCTATCATTACACACTGGAGATATGCGTTCAATACGTTAGGTGCTCCTGTAAACTCCAACTTCGGGTCATCTCAGTCAAGGGAGCGAACTCCGGTTGGAACCATTAGGACTCGCCCATCTATTCCCCTTGACCAATGGGAAACCCCGCCTTCCTTCGGAAGGAGGGGGCCTTCCTTGGCCGAACTTACATAAGTAATTGCCTGTTTATTTGGACTATAGTTCGTGTTAGTATAACAATTCTGAGCGTAGTAGAGGTTGCTAGCGCCCAGGAACTACGAAAACATTTTGAATGGAATGGACAACTCTAGCACTAACGGCGGCATGTAAGCATGTCAAAACCGGTATGCTAAGATTCTCCAATTATTGGTGCTGGTTACGTTGTTACTTAATACTTATTTACATCTGCACCAAGCTGGGTGCGTACTTATTATACATGTTTATGGTTCAACTTTTGCACCAAATGTTAGAATAAAATTTCGACATCTAACTCATAGTATTCTAATACCATACTTTTGCACCAAATTTGCGACAGTGCAAACTGATGTCTAATAAACGTGGTCTCCGCAAATACCTGCTGTAGCTTCAGCGTGGCCTACATTGCTCTTCACGCTTCCTATATACAGTGGTTTCTTCCTTCCTTGGCAATAGACTGTTTCCAAGGCCTGCGTCTCAATTGGGTCTCCGACTTGGGTGCCGGTACCGTGGGCTTCAATGTATTGGACTTCTTCGGGGTCTATCCCTGATTCTTCCATAACCTCTGAAAACAATTGCACTTCTCTCCTGTACGATGGAACAGTAATACCTAGAAGAAAAAATAAGCAGCACTGTTTCAGATGCTGGATACAAGTAGAGTAATTTGTGTAATTGACAGCTAACCGCGTCAAATTGGCGTTAATCATTTTGGTGGCCAAATTTCTGTGATTTGCTAGTTTCAATGTTATAAAATGGTGATGTACTAAAGAACATAATATCTATCTATGATAAAAAAAGTACTAGTATTATTAGCCCTGTATGGAAAAAAAAATAAAACTTTGTCCAACATATTCAGAGCCGTGCTTAGGGGTTGGAAAACACCGCAGTCTCCCATTGCCGCTAGATAACTGTTGAATTTATGAATATCTCAAGTTGTCAAATAAACTTCCTGACCTAGAACTGAAAACTGCATATGAGGAAGCATGGCTGAGAAAGAATACAGAATTTGTAAATTCGTGTGTAGATTTCTTTTTCACATTTACAGCATGGTAAGTAACTAGAATGCAGCTTTTACATTTTGGAAACGTATTGCATTTAAAATAATAATCAATTAATCAAATTTACTTAATTAGAGTCTGTAACAGCAGTGAGGTTTTACTGGTGAGGGGGGGGGAAGGTCAAGATCAACAGTTTAGTAAGTAGACAAATTTGAAAGAACTGCAATTATTTTTTCTACAGGGCCGCTAAATATATATCGACTAGTTCCGCTGAACCCTAAGCAAGTCCGTCCCTGACATGTGGATATCGAGTGGCCGTTACACTCAAAGAATCCAGGTAACATTTCACATCCATGTATATATAAATACGCTAAGCAAAACCTTAGTGTCCCTTTTGCAGCGCACTGCGCGAACGGATGACCGTGAAATTCGACACTCTTAAAGTTCGTATGGAATTGTTTGTGCGAATGTTAAAATTTTTGTGTAATATGCTAATGCACCGTAAAAAATTACAGAAGTAATTTGACACGGAGTATTTCGCGCCAAATCGGGCGATGGTTCCATTTTTGTGTCAATTTTGAAATAACAACACTTTAGTTTCAGCAGTACTATAGGGTTATAGTATTACAACAAAATTTGCAAAAAGTAGAATTATTCCAAAGTTTGGTGATAAGCCCATGACTGAAATGTGCTTTAGCAATGTGCTTGGCGACTTTTTTTAGACGGCGATAAGTGCGCGAAGTGTTGTAAATTCCATGTTTAAAAGCTGTGGAAAAACCTTGAAGGAGAGAATAATATTTACTATTCGTTCCGGGCAGGTCGGAATCCAAGAGACGCTACACAGAAACACGCTAATTCGAATATTTCTTCATAACCTCCCGCCAGGCAAGCAAATTTTCTCCAAAAATATTATTGAAGAAATACCTCAGCAATGAAGAGGGAGTGAAACTAATATCATTAATTAAGGTAATGGAAATCTCAGATAACATATTGAAGTCAGTTATAATAGAACCTAAAAATGATGATTGAACTTTTATTAATGTTGGCATAATCGAATATCAGGCGCGGATCCAAGGAGAGGGCGCTGGAGGCGATCGTCCCCCTCCTGGGCGAAGTCCAAAAATCTGTTATAATCTGTTAAAATATATTATGAAAGCATAATGAAAATTATGTAGCCTTTTACTGAAGAGCGTATTGCGGGTACTACTCTCTGTCCTTTTAAACCATCGCTCATATATAGATTTTATCAATAAAATAATTAATTACATTAATTGGTATAATTGATTATATTAATTAATTATAAAATGATTTTGCGAATTCTACCCCTCTGTCTCAGGTACAAAATCGCCCCCTTCTTGAGTAATTTCTGGATCCACCCTGTCGAATATCTGATGAATAGAGAACATATCACCGTAGCTACGGTAAATAATTTGCTGTGATGACAGTGAAATCAATAACTGCCTAGTAGAGTTTTAAAATTCTTCGACTGTGAGTGGTTTTTGAAGTAAAACTTCTTTAGGCGCAACTACGGAGTAACTCAGATTTTTTTTCTGACGGAAGTAACGCTCAGTAAAGGAAGTGCCGTATCTTTTCCCCCTTTGCTACCTTCATTTGCGAAACAGCTCTCGGGCGTTCGTTCCTGAGAACGTCGACTGTGCTCCCTGCGCGTCGACATTACTCTCTACCTGTTTTGAAGCAAGATCTTGTCTGACACTGTTCAGTGGATAAGTGGACCGGCTCTTTTCAGAGCCACTGTGGGAAGCCTTTCGCTGAACAGGCGGCGATCCTGCTGACTGTCTCTCCGGTAGGAGGCTCCTGCTGACTGTTGTTACAAGCGGCGACCCAACCCGTCACCTCCGATAAACAAGGCCTACGCATCGAATACAGAAAGTGGCACAATGGTGCATTCCGTGGTCCAAGCTCCGTTGCTTTACTCAAATGTTTTCAATGGCATTATTTCAATATTTAATGGAATTATGAGTTAAAACTTGGCATGATTGTTTGCCATGATACATAAATACTGTTTGTCTGTACTTAAATAGTATGTAACCTTTTAATATTGCTCATGTGTTTTTGAGTAATTTATAATAATGAGCCGAATGTAAATTTTTAAACAGAATAATATTTCGAGCAAAACCAGCAGAGGAAAACAAAGGTTTAAGAACACTGTCATAGAAAAACGCAATAATAGACACTACGTGCATTCGATACCAACCCAGCAAACACACACCTGCTGGCGGAGTACCTTGCCAGTGCCTTTCTGCCTTTACGTCCAGCACCGGCCCGGCACTGGAAAAAGTAACTGAATCGTACCAAAAGTGGTCACCCGAGAAGTACCTTGCCAGAAGCCCGGGAAGGCAACGGCACTCTGCTGGCATACTGCATGTGCCGGCCGTTACTCACAATAAAGGCACTGTCCCATTAGGTTTATAATGCCCAAAATGAAACGGCCGGGTGCCGGCTATTATTAAAAATAAAGGCACTGGCCTGGCATCTTAACAGTGACTACAATATAATGGCACGGTACCGGATTAGTGCCTATTTACAGTAATGCTATCATAATTAAAATACGAGCCTTTGGCGGATTCGGGTAGGAGGCTTATTCATCAACCCGACCCCCACCCCGCAAAAAAAAGAAAAAGAAAACATTCCTTAGGGGTAACCTTTTGAAAGATAAAAAACAACATAAATGAAAGATAAAAGAACAGCAAAATCCGTTGTCAATCGTTTGCAAATTATGTGCGCCTGTTATTAAGTGAATTGTGTGGAGTTTTCATAAACTGCAATTTTCTTACAAATTTGCAGTCACGTAAGATTTTTTATGAGAGAGGCGGTAACACATTTCAGAACCAACATAAAAAAATTTTGTAAACAATTTAATTTCAATATTTCAAAGTCAGAGATTTTATAAATGAGTTATAATACTTTACGGTTGATAAATATATATGTGTGTATGTACTAATCAAAATCTTACAGGAAGTAATAATAAATAAAATTGTACTATGGTTACACACATAACTTTAGGGTAACATTTTGCTTTATTGTACATTTTGTTTAGATCAAATTATTTATTAAATGTTAGCTATTCTGAAAAGAAATTTTCTGTATATATACCTGTTGTATACTACATGATTCAAATTTTATGGAGGAAAGTACTTTTATACACTAAAACAAGTATCATTAGTAACATCACCCACTTAAAAAAATGTCACCAGTTCAGTAGCCATTTTCTCAATTTTAGTTCCCAAAATAGTAACATTTTTGAATGATTTTGTAGTTAAGAAATAAACATGGTTAATTTAGCTTCATTGAAAAAGGATTGAATAAAATGATAAATTTAAAAACTTCATATATATATATAACAGAACATATAATACATTTATTTTTATAGCACGATTAAAAAAACAGATTATAATGTTTGCTGAAAGCTCAATAGCAACTTTAAAAAAAGGGGGAGTTAACAAAAAGCAACACCAGATTTTCAAATTAGTCGCCTGGAGTAAAATACAAGTAGCCAAACCTTGAAAATAGTATGAAAATGACATTTTTTTGGTTCAGAAAGTCGCCTAATCTTTAAATTAGTTGCAAAAGTCCATTGTACATTAAAAACAGTAAAAGTAAAAATTTACCTGTAATATTTTCCCGACTGTTTAAAAACTGTTAAATCCATCCTCTTTCTGTATCCATAACCAGCAAGATATCACTGCAGAAGCAAATCTTATTATAATTATTATTGCTCCTAACAGAAATATCTCACTAGTCTATAGCAATAACCTTCTCGAAAGTCTACAACAACGACCGGAAAAAGTTTGTATCCTAAAAAGCGTACTTCATACGTATTTCCAGATGTAAACTGGCCTTTCGCTCAACGTTTCAAGATTTGCGAAACGAAATCAAAAGACACACATCAAAGATCACATCAAAAGAAAACCTTACATATTGGACACGGAAACTCGCCACTTCCGTTTTAATAAAATTCCCCAATTTTCAATGCAGCTAACCCCCCCCCCTACACACACAAACTAATATTAACTTCGCGTTTTAGAAATATTTTATGTGAATTATATATATATATATATAGGCTATCTTGCACATCTCTGATTAAAATAAACAAGCAAGTTTTTATTTTCTTTCTTCAAATGCATAAATAATCTGAATTAATACAGCCAAATCCTCGATAACAGTTTGATTCTTGCTTACTTCAGAAGACATGAGAAATAAGTTGACCCTCGGTAGATATATTGACCTCTTGCTTCTATAGTTTCATACTTGAGGCGCGTAAAAGTGTGCGGTTATAAAACATTTGATTCGACAGTAATCGAAACAGATAGAAAGCAATAAAATAAAATTCCTAAAATAAGTTTCCCTATTCCGTATGTTCTATGTCCGACTATTACATGTAAATACTGGTTCATTGCTGAATTTCTAGTAAAATAACTGCAGGAGCTCTAATTTCTTTTATTGTAAATTTGAGCATTATTACCTAATTTATATTTAAAATTTAAGTAATCTTTTGTTTTATCACTGCTATATGTAATATAATAAAAAAATATCATAGAAGCAATTATGTAGGCTGTTAAAAATTTTAATTTAATCTAAAATTCTCTGCAAAAAAAGACTACAGGGCTGAGCTCTCATGCAAATTAAATCCTGACTGGTCTTCATGTAATACTCTCTAACATATTTCTGCACCCTAATTCGGTAGATTTTAAAAAGGGCTTAACGTAGAAAAAAGTCTCCAAATATGTTGTTCAGGAAAAGTTTATCAAAATTGTAAAAAATTAATATAAATTATAAAAATTTTAAGATTAAAATTCATAATTCTGCACATAGTGGGGGTTATATACTATCATATACAGAGTGGAGGTTCCACTTTCGGTGTAGTAAACATTTTTACATCATACTGAACTCGTTTGTATTATTTTAGTTTTTAGTACTAAAATATTTGACGGCACAATATGAACTCCTCCTAAAGTAAATAAAAAACTTTGTAAAAAACACACATAAGATGTTATAGGTAAGAGGATACGCACGTTTCAGCCAAAAATGTTTGGCTGAAACGTGCGTATCCTCTTACCTATAACATCTTATGTGTGTTTTTTACAAAGTTTTTTATTTACTTTATTGTTTAACACCCGTTTCTTGAGTGTTTTTTCCGATGAACTTCTCCTCTTACAACACCCCCCTCAAAAAAAAAAAATCTTTGCAGTGACCCTGCCTTTGAGTGCCCGGAACTAATATCCCCTAATTCTTCTACACAGTATGAATGTGAAATGTGTGAATGTAATTAAGATAACGAAATTTTATGCCAACACTACGAAATATATACAGGCCCATTCCTGCCAAATACCCCATACAGCAGTACCACGCCGTTAACTTTTCTGTGCATGTCATAGACATATGGCAGTTCGCCATTACTATTTATGTACTGGCGCATATGCACTTTTCAGACACTGGTACTCCAGTGACTTTCAGACGATGGCAATCTACCTTGCTCCCGGTATAGGGCACTTTGCCAGCACGACAGGAACCCGGCCGTCATTTTGCGGGCAGTAGTGTGTTTGCTGAGAACCGACAGAAGAAAACACCAGTTTAGGAATACAGTTAAAGAAAAATACCACAACATAGACATTCTCTCGATTCAAACCCTACGGGAAAACATTTTAAGAAAACAGTGAAAGAATAATAGTTCAACACGGACACTTCTTGGATTCTAACCCGATATCCAGACGGAACAACGGTTAAAGAACACGGGTATGTAACACCACAAAGAAACAAACACTGGCTGCAAAGGGTTCAAGAACAAAATAAAAGAATAACAAATGGACACTCCGTGGATTCTAACCCAACCTCAAGGCGGAGCAACGCTTTAACACTGGGATTGAACACCACAAAGGAACAGACCCTGGCTGCAATCAATCCCAAACAATAGACGGAACCTGCAGTTTAAAACCACGGATACAGAAAAATTATTCGAAACCTACCAGCAGACGAAATCAATGCTTAAGAACACTGATAGAAAAACACAAAAAAATAAAAAAATTACACTACCTGCATTCGAACCCAAGAAACAGAGGGAAACATCGGTTAAAGAACACAGTTAAAGTATAATACTAGACAATGGACATTCCTCCCATAAAAACCCAAACTCTATACGGAACAATGGCATAAGAAAACAGTTAAAGAATAATACTACAACATGGACACTTCCTGAATTCTAATTAATTATCATGAATTACCGATGATTCTTACTGGAGATTTTAATGTTAATTTTCTGGATCAAGAATCTCAGCCGTCAGTTTATTTTTTGAAAGAAAAATTTGATCTAACTATGAATACTTCTCGACTTCAATCAACAATGCGTTTCGGCACAACGATAGATACTGTATTTTCAAGAAAATTAGCAAATTTAGAGAGTAAAATTTACGTTTCACATTATAGTTACCACAAACCTATAATTTCATACTTAAAAAATTATGATGACATTCAAGTACCTATTTCAATGAATAATATGAATATAACATTTATATAATCTTTGTAAAAAACATGAATAATAAATATAATAAAATTAGAATATGATATTTATTTTAAGTTTAATCATTTCAGTGATATGTGTCGTAAACCTCAAAGACGTTTTACTTCAATCGTGCGTAAAGATTGCACGAACACACTTTTTTTTTCTTTTCTTTTCGGTTAGCCGGGAACAAGTGAAAAATTGCCAAATAATTGTGATCTGCGCGGAATCTTACAAACCTAAAGCGATTTCCAGTACAAAGTTTATCCCTTTCCATATTTTGGAAGTTTAATTTAATTTCGTATTTTTATTCAATTCCACGCGTTTTCAGAAATTCCCCATTATGTATCCAATAAGCATACAAATTTCTTTTTAGTATATTGATATTTTTGTATTTATTTAATTGTGTATCTAAATACTATTTTGTATACAGATTAAAATTTCCGCCTTTTTTGGGGGGAAAAGAAAGTGTTTCAGAAGTAGTCTTTAAACGTTTCCCAGAAAAAAACAGGTGGTGGGATTTGCACCTGGCTTTAAAAAAAAAAAAAAAAAAAAAAAAAAAAAAAAAAAAAAAAAAAAACGACACAGTTTTCCACCACATACGTTAGTAAGTTGCGTAATTATACTAATAAGAAATTTAAATACAAAGGAAGCATTAGTCCATGGAACAGGAATGCGCATCAAGTTTATAGATCGTAATGCTATTGATTGCGAATTTTGAACTGGAACCGCAGCAAGAAAAAAGAATTTTAATTCCACTTATAAACTATTCTGGTACTATTTTTCCATATCCTTTCAAAAAACCCAATTTCCAAATATACCTGCATTTGCGATGATAGTAAATAAATCTCAATGACAATCATTCTAAAAAAGGGCAAATTTATTGAGGCAACAAGATTTCATACATGGCCAGTGGTACGCCTCAGCAAGTAGACTTGAATCATTCGATTTTTTAAGATTTTATAACTCCAAACATAATGGGCCTTTAGCCGAGGATAGTTCCATGTTCAATTTTCGGAGGGGGCCACTAGACTTTGTAGATTAGCTTAAATTGTTCAAAATGCAAACTGAATGAGTGAAATCTATGGCTGGTAGAGGAAGATGACCCTATGACCCATTCGCTGGAGCTTCCTTTGTACTTAGAAAAATATGATAGAGTTTTTACACAAACACCGTCTTCACAGAAAAGTATGGTGGTTTGTAAAGTGAAATTGTACAAAAGTGGTCACTAAAGACAGGTAGTCTCTTAGCTAAGGAGGTCACTGTAGTAGGTTCCAGTGTATATGGAATGGTGAGACATATTCTTTGACAGAAGAGCTTTATTCACACTCAAATTAAAAAAAAATTAATGCTTTATGGTCGAGTTTTGACCACTGGCAGACAACTAATATACTGAAACTCTTCACATGTACTTCTGAACTCGGGATTCTTGAACGACAGCAAAGTAACGCTTATGGCTACTGTTATGGCTAAATACAGAAACTCAAACTTTTCGAAAGAAAAAGAAACCATTTTTCCACCGAAGAAAATCTCAGTGCATGCGAAAACCGTAAATAGCGTTGGAACAATAAGTGCTTCACAAAAAATGTACTCGCTAAGCACGCAAAAAAAAAAAAAAAAAAAAAAAAAAAAAAAACAGGTTTGCAGACGGCCAACAAAAACATGATCGGGGAGCATGGAGAAAATTTGCTTACGACAGAAGGAAGTTAGAATTCACAGAACGACGTTCATGAGATATTTTGCTTTAAAAAAAGTAAAGAAAGATCGGGGTAAGAATGGTGGAGCGAGAGCTTGCACACACCGACAAAACGACTCTGAAAGCGAACGATGAGCTGTTTTTTTTTGTTAGTATATGTCCATTTTTTATGATACACTTACCATTCCAACACTATTTAAGGTTTTTGCATGCACTGAGCATTTTGCGACAGGAAAAGGGCACGCTGCCATTCGAAAAGTTTGGGTTTCCGTACTTATAACCTTAACCGTGAGCGCCACTTAGCTGCTGTTCACACAATCTGTAGCTCATACTTCTGTATAATTTTATCTGAAATCTTATCTCGATCGGCTGAATAGAACGGCCACTAGAGGCTTATATATCGGTAAAAAAAAAATTATGACACCCAGTAAATAGATTGTACATTCTCAAAAATTATAAAAATGGATCAAAATTGAAAAGAATAAGAAATTTCTTAAATGGATAAATTAAAAAAGTTTGGCTACATAGATTTTATTTTTGAACAACATTAATGGTAGTCATACAACTGTTGTTGAGATAATAAAGATACCCTGTTTCAAAAGTTATTGAATAATGGTTAGATTTCAAAACCACATGATTTTTTTCGGGAAATCCTGTAAGAAGATGAAAAATTTCGAGAGTGCAAAAGAGCATTTCGCTTCACTACCTTCAGTAAAACATAAGATGGCATTTTCTGTTCTATCAATAAAATGAGGCACTCACCTTCTGCAACATAACCAGATGAGCAATGTTTGATACTCATTATAGTGGAATAAACTCTTCTAGCTGCAGAAGCTTTCTGAACGAACAATGCTGCTACTCCTTCTGATCTGATAAATCCATTTGCTGTTACATAAAAAGAAATTATAAGTGAAAAAAGAATTAGATATTGTTTAAAATTTCGTAGAGATACCCCCTGGCATATTAGAACTTAATAACCTCACCTAAAATGACAGCTTGTGCAGCCATTATATAGAGCTAAAATAGGTTATATATGACTAAGATAAGATTTTTAAAGTAATATAGAATACAAATTTTCAAATGCTGTAATGTTAGCTGAAATATACATTAGTACGCAAAATTTCAGCTCAGCTGGAGATTGGAAAATTCTCTAAAAATTGATTTTATATTTGTCACTATAGAAGCTTCCAAGCCGTTCCAGTATTCAGGAAATGCTTCTCTTATTTTTGGACTGAAATTAAGATTTATAGGCGAGAGTTTCTCAAGAGCACTTTTGTACACAGTTTATGTCCAGACAGCACATAAGCTTACATCAAGCTTGACATTTCTTTGAATTTGACGTATTAATACAAGCTTGACAGTTCAACTCATTTTAAGCTGGCAGCAAGCTTGCAGGAGTCACGTTGAATTGTCAAGCTTAAATACAGCTTGATTTTTCCTTTCGAAAGCGAGCGTTGATCGCGTCATCTGTGAAAGAGAATGGACATTAATTGTCTTAGCGTTTCTTAAATTTGCTCAATAAAGAAAAGTTCGTAAAAGTTGTGTTTTATTTTATTATAACACAAATCCTGCACATTAGAACACGCAAGGGGAAGGAATGAATGGGATAAGCCCCTCTGAAGTGTAACATGAGGGAAGTTTTAGTTTTATTTACATCTAATTAACATTAGTATTTCCATTAACTAATTAATTAGCCCTAAAAATAAATTTTAATATAATTAACACAATTTAGTTAGTTAATATACTTCACTTTACCGGTGGTAGAATGACGCGTAATCCGGCCTCCACAAAATAATTAATGTCATAAATGTACTTGACCATAGAATAAAAAAAAAGATTCTATATTTCCAAATATGGAAATTCTTCAAAATAAAATACAATTATACTACGAAATTGATTTCAAACTCAGTCATTTGTCTCGATTTTGGCCAGCAGTATTGCTCAACGATGACTGTTGCGATATTGAAAGTTTTAAAACGTGTCCTGCTTTTAAGTTTATATTATGCTTATTTTCCTATTAGTAGAGTCTATAAATCACACATAACATTATTTAAATTTTGATGCATCCCATGGAAAAATAAAAGGAACAGATCAACATATCGGCCACTAGATCTCGCCAGAAAACGGCGTGAACAGTCACATCAAACTTTAGTCATATCAGCCCAACTCAGGTTGGCCGAGTGGTTATGACGCGGGCCTCCCAACCCAAAGATACCGTGTTCGATCCTAGCCCCGGACGTTTGGTAGTAACAGATTAAGAATGGAAAAATAAAATAAACTTATCAGCATCGCCCATACTTATCGATCTGGCGTGACAACAGTCACTTCAAACTTCAGTCATAGCTACCCGAGGCATAATGGCCGAACGGTTAGCACGCGGGCCTTCCAGCCTAGACTTCACGGGATCGAACCCAACTGCCGACGTGTGATGGAACAGATTAAAATAACTTAAAACTTCAGCATAGAGGGTAGCCCCGTGAAAATAGAAAAAATTTTTTTAAGCTTCAAATTAAGCTTGCTATGTCAAGCTTATTGCAAGCTGGGCAAGTGTAAACTAGAACACTTGATTCAAGCTTCCATTTAGCTTACACGCTTGAAATTTTCAAGCTTAATTCAAGTTTATTGACTTGATAAATCAAGCTTGCTGCAAGTTTGCTGTGCTGTCTGGGTGTGTGTTGCATATGATATTGCAATGAATAGCCGGCATTGTATAAAATGCCTGGGCATTTTCTGCAACTATAAAAAACATCAGTAGATATGGCCATTGCTCTATAGGGGGCCCTAAGAAAATAGACTACCGCTAGTCCAATCCAAAGCTGAAAATTGCATAGTACCAGTGGAAGCGTACTTTCTAGGAGACCCCTTACAGCTATGGGCTGACCTACCGATGTTTCTTTCATAGTTTAGCAAAACACATGTCATAGCATATAAAATAACAAACTTGTTTTGTGATATTCAAAACGAAACGAGATTATTTCATTGCCGGTCTTTCGTTTGGCATTCTATCGAATACCAAGATATTTTATACAATGTCTGAAGTTTCTGGGGCAAAGTATGAAATATGAAGTTTATTATGCGCTTTGTCTAAGATTTGCATAATGCTCAGTCATTTCATATAATGCCGGATAGCATATGACGTACATTCATTGATTGATTCCTGAAAAATTGAAACTTTTGAAATTACCAATTCAGTAGTTTGAAAGAAGGAATCTCTACATGCAGGATATTTAGTCAATAACTGACCCATTTTGAACATGGAAAATGAGGAATGTACCGTTTGCTGCATTAGTACTAGAAAACAGTACATTTTGAAAAAATACAGACGATAAAATTAGTTACGAATTTCGCCGGGAGAGGGCACTGTAGGCAATCTGTTGTTGTAATGAGAAAGGATGTCTATAAAATCGTTTTCAGTTCATGCTTCGATAATAGCTGTTTTTTTTTTTTTTTTCAAACTCACTCAAGATCGATTAACTGGAAAGTAAATGTTTTTTATTATTTCAGCAGATTGCCTGCTGCGTCCTCTTCCGGTGGAACTTTTAAACAATTTTAACGACGGTATTTTTCAAAACTTTTGAGTTTTGAAAAATTTCCTTTTCTAGTTCCAATGCAACAGACGGTGCATTTTTATCTCCAGCCATAATTTAATAAAGGTGTAAGTCGAGAAATAAATATGCCAAGCATTTTATAATTTTTAGAATGTATCTTTACAAGCTGTACTGACAAGCTACTCTGAAAAAAAACGATAAACTTGTTTTAATATGAATCTTTTAGGAAAAATTCTTAAAATTCCTGTTAAAGCGAACATCCGGTTAAACAGAGACAGGTTAAGAGGGAGTCTACTGTGCATCCTTATTCACGCGTTAAAAAGGATCATTTATTCATTGAACACCCATTAACCCTATTATATTTCAGATTTGCCCCGTCATCAAGTGTCCAGAGCGTACGCTTTACCTACCTCTGGCATCGAAGGGATTGCTCTCGAGCGTCGGCGAAACAATCTTGCTGACGAAGTAAACTTTGGTGTTTGTGGGACTGAGGCAGAGCTGGGATGCGTTGACCAGCGCCGCGTCTACTCTGCCTTCTCTGATGTCGCAGCATGCTGCCCACAGTCCAACGGAAGACGAGGAGCATGCCGTATCCATAGTGTAGCTGGGACCTGGCAATAATTATTTACATTTTGGTATAAATTTAATAAGCAGCACATGCAAGTCTAAAAGATGAAGTGGCAACACTAATACCGCGAAGGTTTGTTGTAGTTGTAGTTGTTGTTGCAAGATATATTCGAATTTGTGTGCTTGTCACGAAGAACCACTTATAAATCCACGTCAAAGAAAGGGAAAACACAAGGGGGAAAGGGGTGACAAATGCCTCGTGGGAGGACTTTTCTGGGTATCTAGCGCGTATTCATGTTAAATCTGGAGAAAATCGCCCAAAACTCCAGACCGCTAGATCGACGGCCTCGTGAGAGGACGGAACCCTGTTCCTCGTAATGAGCCATCTACCAATGTCAGCGGCTTTAACAACTGCGGTACACATTGGACCGCGAACGTTTTGGAAAAGTGCACGGTTATTTTCGTCAATAGACTTGGATATAGGACGATCATCGACTAGCTGAAGATGGGTGAAACAGCGTCGGCCTCCCAAAGGAAAATACTTAATTTCCTTTCAATCATTAGCACCCTCTAGCGACTGATAAAGACAAATGATACTGCAATGTATTATTGATGAACGCATTCGCACATAAACTTAATCATTACGATCCACAGCGCTATGTTACAGGCAAATTTCGCTTAGCTCTTTTAGAATACGTCGACGATCGTCCTTGTAAACGCCCAACTTGCGTTTGAATTTTTACTTAGTTCAATATGGGAGAGCAAATAAATATTCATTCATTCTAAAACAAAACAATTTAATTCAGTAACTGACAGGTACAAAATTTTTATCCTTTCACAAGAGCCAGGTATCATCACATATTATATCAAATTCAAATTCGACAGAAGCACAAGCGGTCAACTCGTAAGCTATACTGAAAGAAAAAGTGATCGGTAATCGTACGCCAAAGCGGCAATCTCGCCAACAGAGCCAAGGGCGATATCTAGCCAAGCCCCTGGCGTGTACATGTGTTATTCAGCGAAGGACGGAACAGTCCTACACTATCTGGCCAAAAGTATCCGGACACCCCCTAAAAAAGTGTTTTTGGCGGGTGACGCAAATTTGATGCGTAATCGAAAGCTATCGAAAGAATCGAAAGCTATCGAAAGTGTTGGTAGTGGTTTGTCCGTCTGTATGTATGCATTTGTGAAGCAATGAGTAAGTCAAAGCAGCTTAGTGAGTTCGATCGTGGCAGTATATAGTGGATGCCACTTTTGTGGGAAATCAGTTCGTGAGATTGCGGACATTCTACAGAAACCTAAATCCACTGTGAGTGATGTAATTGTGAAGTGGAAAGGTCGAGGGAGTGAAACTGCAGAAAAACGGAGTAGTAGAGCGAAAAACTTAGTGAACGGATCCGCAGAACTCTGAAAGGGGTAGTGGAAAACAATCGCAAGTCCTCGTTGGTGGAAATTTCTCAGGAGTTCCAAAGTTCACCAGGCGTTAGTGTTAGCAACAGGTTTCTTCGTCGAGAGTTTAACAACTTGGGATTCCATGGCCGTGCAGCCGCTCACAAGCCGAACATCACTCCACAGAATACAAAGCATCGATTGTAATGGTGCAGAGATCACCGTCATTGGACTGTGGACGTGTAGAAAACTGTTTTTTGGAGTGATGAATCTCGCTTCACAATCTGGCTGTCGGAGGGACGCGTCTGAGTTTGGCGGATCCCCGGCGAACGTTTTTTGCGTGACTGAATTGTGCCGACTGTTAAGTTTCGTGATGGCGGTATAATGGTGGTGGGCGTTTCTTGTGGTTGAGCCTGGGTCCGTTAGTTCCTGTGGTTGCAAACATGAACTCTGCGATGTATGTGGACATTCTGGACAATGCTGCACTCCCAACTCTTTGACAATATTACGGGGAAGGCCCATTTATCTTCCAGTAAGATAACTGCTCCATTCACACATTGACGCTTGCACAGACGTGGTTTGATGAAATGGGCGTTCAAAAACTGGACTGGCCTTCTCAGATTCCCAATCTTAATCCCACAGAAAACCTCTGGGACGAATTAGAGCACATATTACGTAGCCAGCCAAATCGACCATCCTCACTGCAAGCACTCACCTCAGCCGTGATGGACGTCTGGAAGTCAATTCTTATTGCCACATATTAAAAACTGGTGCAAAGTCTTCCCAGAGGTGTGCAGGCTGTCATCGATGTAAAAGGGGGACCAACATCATATTAATATGTGCCTCGGGACGCTCCAAGTCCATACCACTGGGTGTCCGGTTACTTTTGGCCAGATAGTGTATATCCAAGTCCGTGTTTTAATCGCACCTCAATTTCAGAAAGTTGCGTACCTGGTACGGGAAGTTTGTGTATGAGCTTCACCCATTTGCGTCGAGGTTGTTTTTCATGAGTTTCTCAAATTTTTTGCTATCACTTAGCAGAAATTGATAAATTTCTGAAATCCACTGTATAAATACGTGATAATTTCTCTTTTAAGTTTTCATTAAGAATGAAAATTTTACATTTCACTTCATCATATTAAATTATTTTGTGGAACTGAGATTTAATACTTTTGTGAATTAAGGCTAGGAAAGAGGCCGTAAGGGGCGCACTTCTCCATACTAAATTCGCATAAACTTTTTTTTCAATAGCAACCGTAGATTTCACTTCAAATTTCAAAAATTTAGCTCTTTTTAACCCCGGATGCTAATTTTCAATAAATTTGAACTGAAAATGAGTGAGTTATGAGCACCCAAAATCCCCCTCCACCTATCTTAAAATATTTTTTCATACTTTAATTCATATCTCATATAATATATATCTCATATTATTAAATTAATATTGGTAATAATAAGCTGACTTGTATGCGTACTATTAGAACTAAATGACTCAAACATAATTTACTCTTATTATAATTTTTAATAAAATATTAATATGAATTATGAATTATTAAATTAATATTCAAAAAAGTTATGAATAGCAACCTAGCCAAATTTTGATGGAAATAGATGCAAAAAGTGATTTTACATGGCTGTGCAAAATTTCAAATTTTTACGTTTAGTAGTTTAATTTATATTAAATAAAATGTGTGATTTTCCTGAGTTAAGGGAACATATATAAATTTATTAAGTGACAATTTTTTGAAAATTGTGTAAAATAAACGTAAATTAGATTTCTTTTGTGCAAAAACAGTGAAAGGTAGCGGTATTAGAAAAATATCAAATTTTGAAACAAATAAATTAGAGGTTTTTACATTTTGATGATGATTCTATAAAGCGTCTATTGTTGCGTCCGCTAGCATATCCCACCAAATAAAATGTATTATAGGAAATGTTTTGATGATTTTTGAGTGCTGTGTTTTCCCTTGTTTTTTTGCTCTTTCCAACATGGTAACCATAAGTTAGTCTTTGCCCCCCTTGAGTAGTCTTTGCCCACTTAGAGTAGTCTTCGCCCCCACTGGGAAATATTCTGCCGGGCCCATGTGTACGAAACAAGGAAATTATGGACTCGCGGGCCATTTAAACCACTGACACATTCACACACCACTCTACATTCTACAACTGATATTTTTAGTACAAAAACTTTTAGACTAGGAACAGCATTTTATGTGAAAATAATATTTATTTTTTTAACTCTCGCGAGCGAAATTAATGAAATGCGAAAAGTTCGGAACCTTTAAATAGCGTTTCTCAATTTGCAGAAAGTCCCTTAAAATGGCGCAAAAAATAAGGCGCAATATCTGCGGAAGTTATCGTAGGCAATTGGTGAAAATTTATATTTAGGGTCATTTGAAGGTTTTCTTTCATTTAATAAAGTCAAAGTAGTATGTTCCATTGAAAAAAACGAAGTTGATGCAGAAATAAATATGAAGCCGGCCATTTATGCAATTAAATTAGTAGAAAATTAAAGTATACGTTATTTGCAAACGAATGGTATATATAACTTTGCAGTCCGACGAATAATGGCCAAATAAAGAGCAAGTGGAGATTCTTCCCTCTTGGATTCTTCAATATTTTGGAAGGATTATGAAACACACGTTTTTTTTTTAATTATCTAAAATCGACCGTAATCAATTACGCTTTTTGCCTCATAAAGTTGTCAAACAGTTATTTTTAAGCACTCGCGTAGCGGCCCACTTAGAACATTTTTAAGTACCACCAATCGTCCACAGCCACCAGTTGGGATCCAGTGATCTAACACACTACTGCCCGCAAACTGACAGCCGGGTACCCGTCGTGCTGGCAATGTGCCGTATATCGTGAGCAAGGTAGATTGCCATCGTCTGGAAGTCACTGGAGTACCAGTGTCTGAAAAGTGCATGTGCGCCAGTACATAGCTAGTAACGGCGAACTGCCATATGTCTATGAAATGCACAGAAAAGTTAACGGCGTGGTACTGCTTAAAATGTATTGGACCAGCACTATTTGGCAGTAATGGGCCTATATATATTTCGTAGTGTTGGCATAAAATTTCGTTATTTTAATTAAATAATACTGTTTCACATTCATACTGTGTAGAAGTGTTAGGGGATATAAGTTCCGGGCACCCAAAGGCGGGGTCACTGCAAAGATTTTTTTTTTTAGAGAGCAACAAATTAGAGCTCCTGCAGTTATTTTGTTAGAAATTCAGCAATGAACCAGTATTTACATGTAATAGTCTAAATAGAAAGTACGGAATGGGGTTCATTTAGGAATTTTATTTTATTTCTTTCTATCTGTTTCCATTGTTCTCGAACCAAATGTTTTATTTCCGCACCCTTTTACGGGGCCTCAAGTATGATACTATAGAGGCAAGAGGTCAGTATGTCTACCGAGGAATGCTAGGACAACTTACTTCTCACGGCGGCGAGATAAGCAAGAATCGAACTGTTATCGTGGATTTGGCTATATTAATTCAGATTATTTATACGAAGTACAAATGGATTTTTTTATGCATTTGAAGAAAGAAAATAAAAACTTGCTTGTCTATTTTAATCTGAGATGTGCAATAGGGCGGGCCGAAAAACGCACTTTTGCACTTTTTTTCGAAATCGATGAGAGCCTAGTGCGGAAAAGCTGTCCCTTAGGTTGGTTAATAAGGGTGTAAATTTTTTTTGAAATCGGACAATATCTTCAGTCGGCGCCAGCGCCTTGAAAATCCGGATTTTGGGGCGAAACAAGCATATCCTCCCGAAAACACAATTTTCGCTAATTTTCGAGATGGATATCCGCCGAATGTGGAAATGTTGTTTTTTGGGCTGGTTATTAACCATATAATATATATATATATTTTTTTTTTTTAATCGGACAATATCTTCAATTAACGCCGGCGCTTTAAAAATCGGGAATTTGGGCAAAAATAGACATTTATTCCCCGAAAACACAATTTTTGCGAATTTTCGAAATCAGTATCAGCCGAGTGTGGAAAAGTTGTGTCTTGAGTTGGTTTATAACCATATAAAAAAAAAAAATAATCGAAAAATATCTTTAGGTGTTACCAACGCCTTAAATATCGAGAATTTGGAGTTGGACCAAAATAGACATTTTTTTTAGAAAACACAATTTTTGCGAACTTTTGAAATTGATATCAACCGATTGCTAAAACGTTCTTTAAATGATACTCTCATTGGAGCTCAAAGCTCGAAGAGCAAGCAGAAAAGGGTTTTTAAATTCCCTTACCCTCCTACTTTAATGGCATCCTCCATCACGTGGCGCGTGCCGTCAGTCAACGTGTTACTGCAGTGCATTACCCATCGTAAAGGTTGCAGTTTCACTAGCACAGAGATAAGGAAGGTACTTCGTTCAATGTGTAAGTGCGCTTTATATCGTTTGTTAATTTGAAATAAAGTCTCAAAATATAGTTCTCATTCACTTAGAGACATTAGTAATAACTACTCAATCAGAATGGTTGCAGGTTCTCAATCAACTAGAAAAGCGTCTGATTGCTTTGTCTTCGGATTGCCTGAAGAGCTGAAGTCTAACGTTTCACCAACATATAGTCAAGTTATGAAATTTTGCTTATTTGTAAGGCAATACACACAACTGAAAACTTCAAATCATGGCAAAAATCCAGCATTTTCTGATATTGCAGACGTTGTTGTGAAGAAGGTGGTTGATATATGGAAGAAAGCTTCGATTCCTGTGATTTCTCACAAAAGAATTGTCCGGATGCTTCAATCTTATTATACTAAGTATAAAAATATACTTAAAAGTAAAAAAAAGTCAACCACGTCGTACAGAGACATAGTAAAGCAATTTTCGGAAGACGCCCAGAAAACTCTTTTCGACATTGCCACATGTAAGTGTCATTTATTTTCATCATGCTCCTGCGAAAAGACTAGAAAGATTCCACAAATAGAACAATCATTTTTAGTTGATCAGAGAACAACCAGGCAAATGATCATGGCCGGCAATGATTCAAAAACGAGTAAAAGACTATTCCGCAAACGACATAGGCAATCCAAGATAATGCCGAGAGCTGTAAAGAAAGATACTTCATCTGCTTTAGCATGTGAACAGGAGTTTCAAGACCAACAATATACGGTTGAGTCACCTGACTTGGAGGATTGTGACAACCAAGAAAATCCTGAATGGGTAATGGCTAATGATAAAGAATACTCACCTCCTCGATTCATGGAGAAACATATCAAAAAGTCCCGGGGAAAAAACAAAATGGACAAGAAAGCACACCAGATGAGAATAAAATTGCCAACTACAGCGCTTGCATGCGATAGTGCAAGGATAGGAGACAGGTCGGCAGCGAAAATTGTTTCAGCAGTTCTGCAAGATGTCGGATTAATAACTTATGACGGCCATTCCAATGTTACGGATAAGAATAAAATAAGAAGAGAGAGAAAAAGAAAACGCATGGAGTTGCAACGTCAAGGCCAAAAAGAAGATCTTGAAGCCCTCTTTTTCGATGACGAAAAGATAAAAGCTTGACAGACAAAATCAGAGGATACAAAAAGCACAGAACAACGATAACTGAAGGACATGTGGTCTTAATACAAGAACCAGGATCCCTATATCTCGGCCACGTTGCACAAGGCAGTGGTTCAGCAGAATCTATTAAGACCAGCATTATTAATTATCTTTCACAGAAGAACATTAACACAGGATCCCACCTGGCAATTGGCTGCGACGGGACAGCTGTAAATGCAGGTTATAGGAAAGGAGTTTTACGCCGAATAGAAGAAGATATTGGGAGGCCGCTTCAATGGCTCATATGTTTGTTGCACACAAACGAATTACCGTTGCGGCACCTTATAAAGAAGTCAGATGGACAAACAAGTGGTCCTGAAACCTTCTCCGGTCCAATAGGTAAAAAACATGACAGAGGAAATGAGTCAATAGTGGTTCCGAGCCACCAAAATATGTTGCTCACATCCGAGGAAAAAAAAAAAAAAAAAAAAAAAAACAAGCTCACGTTTATTACTAAAACCATGACGCAACTTTACTTCACAGTTATTAATGATTTCCAAAAGCCGGTAAACTTTTATTTATTCTTATTAGAGTATAGTTACTTTTATAAGAGCATATCATGTAAAGAACATTTACGCACTTGGCTGATATCGATTTAAAAAATTTGCAAAAATTGCGTTTTCGGGAAAAAATGTCTATTTTGGCCCAAAATCCCGATTTTTAAGGCGCCGGCGCTAGTTGAAGATATTTTTCGATTTAAAAAAAATATATATATATGGTTATTAACCATCCCAAGACATAACTTTTCCGCATTCAGCTGATATCCATATCGGAAATTAGCGAAAATTGTGTTTTCGGGAGGAAATGCTTGTTTCACCCCAAAATCCGGATTTTCAAGGCGCTGGCGCCGACTGAAGATATTGTCCGATTTAAAAAAAAATTACACCCTTATTAACCAACCTAAGGGATAACTTACGCACTAGGCTCTCATCGATTTCGAAAAAAAATGCAAAAGTGCATTTTTCGGCCCGCCCTAATGTGCAAGATAGCCTATATATATATATGTGTGTGTGTGTGTGTATAATGCACATAAAATATTTCTAAAACGCGAAGTTAATAGTTTTAGTGTATGTGGGGGGGGGAGGAGGGTCTCCAGCTGGCTGTTTTAAAAATGGCGAGTTTCATTAAAACGGAAGTGGTGCGTTTTCGTGTCCAAAATGTATCGTAACTAGAGATGGGAAAAAGCGTTATTTTCAAAGAACAGTTGTTCACTGTTCCCGTTCTTTTTTAAAGAACAGCTCTTTTTCCTGTTCTTTTGAGAACAGGTTCTTTCATTTATCATAGCTTTATTATGACTATTTTATTCAATTTAAAAATGAAAATATACGTCCTTTTTAACATGTATTATGCTTTAATACAATTGCAAAATGTTTAAAAAAACTTTGCAACCAACATACTGGCTTTCTTTAATCAAGTATATTAACAGTAATTTTTGGTAAAAATATTTTAATTATATTAACGTTCTATAATATAGTGTTAAATAAGCACATATTTCTAAAATCAAAATTTTTTCTGTGCTTTTTATTAACTTTTGTTATCCTTACTCATAGCATGTATGTAAAAAGAAATGGAAAAACTTCAATTTTAGAGAGAATTATTTAGGCCAGGCCTAATTTTCGATTACTTACCTGAGTGATACAATATTGCTTACATGAGTAAACAATATTTGAGTCTGACAGCTCCTAAAATGACATAATACTCATAACTGTTTATTTTGATTAGACTATATTGCACAAAGCTTTGGAAGCAGCGGAATCAATAACTTTAAAATCCGTCCAAACAAAAGATTTTTTTTTCTATCCATGAGGAAAAACTATCCAAACATAAGCATAACTAAGAGTTGTACCAGTAACAGCGCAAAGGAATGATCTGTTTCGACTAATCCTTGAACGGTCTGATACAATATGCCACGTGACTGCATACCCTTTTGTTTTAGTTTTTTCTTCTTCATCACTACTGCAGTAAAAGAGCCGACGCACAAGAGGAGCGACCGCTGAAACTTACAATCTGCGATGAAATCCTCTACCCCCTCCTTTCCTAGCTTTATTCCCAGTCCACACCATAAATTTCGTGATAAAGCGAAATTAACGCAAGACTTTGACCCTGGATAATGTGCCAGGGGGTCGTCGGGAAGTACGTTACATCGGGCACATAATATCCACATTATCACAATGCACCTAAGTAACGCAAGCTTTGACCCTATAGTCGTAACTCTTGGAGGAATGGGAGGGGAGGGGTTGTAGAAGTTTTTTTCGGATTTTCAAACATTTTAATACAAAAATAATAATGATAAAAAAACTCAAAATACTATAAGAGTGTTCACTATAACGAAAGCTGGAGAGAGAGCACCACCTTCAAGGCCGTACCCAGGGGATCTGGTCCCCCCTCCCCCCGAAATTTAAAATTTTGTTAACAAAATAATAAAGTTGAAGTCTTTGTGAAAAATTCAGCCTTTTTCTTTCGTTTGGTCCCCCTCCGAAATTTTTGTCTGGATAAAATTTTTTCTGGATACGGCCCTGACCCCTTGTCCCCTATCTAAGCACTCATGCAAGACCGTACCCAAGGGGTGAATCCGGAAGTCTGCCCCCCCCAATTAAAATGTTGTTAACAAAATAATAATGATGAAGTCGTTTGCTGAAAAATTCAGCCTTTTTCACCGTTCGCTCCGCCTTTTAAAAAACATATATTGTTCCAGGTCTAGCTCCAAGAGGTTATGGATCTGGCTCGGGTTAAAAAAAAATCCTTCTTTGGCTACAACTACAAATAAAAATATATGTATCGGGCTCCAGCTTAAAAGATATGGCTTTGGTACAGACGACATACATTTTTAGCTCTAATTCGAAATATTAAATAAATCCATCTCAAGTTAAAAAAAAAAAAAAATCCTTGTGCTGCCTTCCGATTAAAAGTACACGGCGTGGACCTGCCCATTTCCAATGGGGGAGACCACAAAATAGTCGATACGCTCTTAGAGCTTAAAAAAGAAAAGAAAAAATGTACAGTTTCAGCTTTAAAAGTACATGCTCCAGCTGAAAAATTAAAGACATTCCGTTTAAAAAGCTGTAAGTATCAGGCTCAGTATTGCTCCGACTCCGATTTAAGAAAATGAATACGACTTTGGCATATAAAATTACATGGCTCCGAAAATCCAACTTAAATGGCTTCAGACCTGGGCCATACCCAGACAAAAATTTCAGGATATATCCCCACACCCAATTTTCAACTTATGTAGCAAGATTTTAAACTTTTTTTTTAACTATTGCGAAAGCATTTCGTTCAATTATACATCACTGCAATTCATACCCCTCACCATCCCCACCCCCCAAAATAAAAATTCTGTCTACGTCCCTGTATAAATACACCATATACAGGCGCGTAGCCAGGAAAAAATTTCGGGGGGGGATATGAACTTATATGTGTGTGTATAAATAGACGGAATTTCATCACTAATCCAAAAATTTCGGGGGGGGATATATCCCGATATCCCCCCCCCTGGCTACGCCCCTGACCATATACATATAATGTAATAACGTCGAGGGAGAGACGTCCAAACCCATACGACCCTCCCCTTTTCTAAGTACAGTCTTACTTCTGACTCCAAGTCTACAACTTAGACCCTGTATTCAGCTCACAACGGAATTAAAGCAAAAGAACAGATCAAAAGAACACCTTTCACCCAGTTCACCAAAGAACACTTCGTTTACTCCGTTCCCAAAAGAACACCAGCTCTCTTCGTTCCTCGAAAAACCACCTAGCTCTCCGTTCCGCGAAAGAACGCTGAACTAGGTGTTCCGCCTGAACACTTCACCAGCCGTGATCAAAGAACTGGTTCTTTTTCAGCCAATAGGAGAGGTCTCCTCGGAACAGGTTCTTTTTCAGCCAAAAGGAGATGGCTGAAAGCGTATGAAAGGAAGGCGCGTTTTATATGGAGATATTGTAATGCTTATATTATTGTTTGACGTTGATAAAATATTTTTTTTCGATTTATTTGTGTTTTAGACTATCATTTTCTTTATTATTAAATTTTTTACTTTGATCGAAATTGAGTAGTTTGGCTGGAATAATAAAAATTGACGAATTGTTTTCCTGTGAGTGCATTTCGTATTGAACATATAAGAAAGTTTCTTATTCTTAGCCCGAGTCCACTCTAAAATTATGGTAGGTTGGGCTAAAAGTTCTATCCCCCCCCCCCAGATAATCATCATCGTTATCATTATTTCTCAAAATAGCAAAGATTCTGCAATTACTTAGAATTTGATAAAGCTAAAATTGTGAACTTCTGTCCCCACCATCAAATACGTAGCCAAGGTGTGAACAGGAGAGGGGGGAGGGGTCTGGTTTCCCAGAATTTAATTTTTTTTTAGCAAAAAAATATTAATCACGCCTTTTAATGAGAAATTTCACCTTTAAGGCATTTTCCAAAAATTATTTTTACAACGATCTTGCCTGCCCTAAAATTTTGAAGTGTCGGACCTTAATGAACTCAGAGCATGTTTTCGCCGTGATCACTGAACAGGGTGTTCCCGCTCTTTCTTGAGAACAGGTTCAAAAGAACAGGATGTTCATTCTTTCCCCATCTCTAATAGTAACCCTCTTTTCCTTTGATGTGTCATTTCGTTTCGCAAATCTTGAAATGTTGAGCGGGAGGCCAGTTGCATATGATGTAATACGTATGAATTACGTTATTTAGGATAAAAAGTTTTTCCGCTCATTGTTATAGAGCTTTCGAGATGGTTATTGGTATATACTAGTGAGATTTCTCTGTTAGGAGCAATATTAATTATAATAACATTTGCCGGTACCGTGCCATTATAGTGTAGTCACTCTTAAGATACCAGACCAGTGCCTTTATTTTTAATAAAAGCCGGCACCCCGCCGTTTCATTTTAGGCATTATAAATTTAATGGGCCAGTGCCTTTTTTGAGAGTGACGGCCGACACGTGCAGTAATGCCAGCAGAGTGATGTTGCCTTCTCGTTATTCTGGCAAGGTACTTCTCGGCCGACCACTTTTGGTACGATTCAGTTACTTTATGCAGTGGCGTACCGGTGCTGACGTAAAGGCAGAACGACACTGGTAAGGTACTCTGCCAGCAGGTGTGTGTTTGCTGGGTAGTGATTCCATAAACTCAGAAAACGTATAGAATGCCTCTTCAGAACAAGGTTGTCAATTTCGCCTTTTTAAGGATTCTTCTCTTAAAAATTTAGAGTGACATTGTCACTCTTACAAAAAGTCACCGGTAAATGATCCCAGATAGAGTGAAAAAACTGCATTATGACTCTTCATCGATAGGATTCTGTCACCCTAACTGCAAGAGAGAGACAATGTCACTCTTAGAGTAAGGGTGAAGGCGCTATCTGCTCACTCTAGCGAG
>JAWZYV010017335.1:0-34947 GCA_038373885.1 Cheiracanthium punctorium
GTGCATGTGAAATCAGAGCAGGAATGAAATGTTTTATACTCAAAAAAAAAAAAAAAAACAGAATTTGGAAATTTTCCGAAAATAAATGTGCAACTTTTTAATTTGGCAGGAAAAAAAAAAAAAAGTTGATGTGTGATTTTTTGAGAAGATGTGATTCTAGTGCCAAGTGCTATTTATCGTCTGCTTTTGCTACTTGAATTATGATTACACCTGAATGAGTTTTTAAACTTTATTTCAGTTCGAATTGTTCATTTTCTACACAGCTTTTTCCCATCTATTTCCAATGTATTACATCCAGGAAGAAAATTGTTAGAAATATCAGTTTTAATTGTGTTTAATCATACTCATCAATAATGATATACGTTCTAACCTAATGGAATAAGGAAAGAAAATAGGGAAGATCCATGGATTATAATACGCTTTTAATACATAGCACTTTAGTGCGTGTTTAAAATCTGAAAGTGTTTCAGATTTTCTTAGTTTTTTTCCTTCCCATTTTTGATAAAGGCCAATGTATCCAGAAGCTCTTCAGAATTAATATAGGACGAGAATAATTTATTCCTTTTTGTAGGTTTTTATCATTTAACCATCTTATTTTTGTGACCAGGGGTGCCCGACACGGTAAGCATTGCATAGGGGCGCTGGCTACGAAGGGCCGTCATTCGAACTCAAAAATTAAGTAGAGCATAAAAGGGGTGTCTTTTTTGCATTAGCAAGGGGCGCCATTTAATCTAGGGCTGCTCCTATTTGTAACCATCTTAATTTTAAATTCCATTCAGAATCTGAGAGATTTCAGTGCCTAGGAAGTCGGTAAGGAACAGGATTTTCCCCGAACACGATTTATTTAAATGAGAACCAACTGGTCGTCGGAGGCGGCTATTAAAGGATAGAAATGTCATTTTAATCTCTTTAAAATAAGTCCATAGGGATTTAACTGCACCCCTAGAAAGTTGCTGCTCTGGTAGGTACCCCACCCCCCCTACACTACGCCACAGCATCTGGGAAAATTTAAGGATTAAGGATAATATCAGTAAAATGATATTTCAACCAAGTTTTGGGGGTAAATATATGCTCAAGAATCACACTACTCGGACTAGACATCTGCAAATGCAAGTTCTTCTACTTCTAATCTTTCTCTGATATGCCCAGAGCCCGATTATCACACAGGCAATCAGGGCAGTAGCCTGGTGCCCCTGAAGAAAATGTAGGACTCCATGTATCCTGATTATCACACAGGCAAGCAGGGCAGTAGCCCAGTGCCACTGAAGTAAATAGGGACCCCATATATCCCGATTATCACATGGGCAAGCGGGGCAGTAACTTGGTGCCCCTGAAGAAAATTGTGGCCCCATATATCCCGATTATAAATTCATATGTACTGAAGTAGTAATCGGGAGGGGAGGGGGATTTAATTTCCCTTGTAATTGCTGCATGGGTGCTGGCAGAATATTTCCCGGGGGGGGGGGGGGGCAAAGACTACTTCAACATATGGTTACCATGTTGGAAAGAGCAAAAAAGCAAGGGAAAACACTGCATACAAAAATCCAGGGTGGCCCATTCCCCCCCCCCTTGCCCTATGCTGCCGGCACCCATGAATAGCTATTACCTAATTGTCTATCACTAGAATAAGTTAGAGACATATTTTTGGGGTGATAAATATGATTTGATCAAAGTACTAAAACTACAATTAACTGAAATGCAATTTTTGAGTATTAGTGATTTGTGTTTTATGTATTAAAGCAAGAAAAGAAAATTACAAATATTTTGTTAGTACAGGAAAATTTTCTACGAACTTGACACATGTGTCATAATAGCCATCCCTGGCTTAGCGTCCATATGAGCTAATGATAGAAATGGGTTACAATTCTATATAAATAAAATTAGACTTTTGTCTGTACATTACTTGGAATTCAAAAATTTTGCGATTTCTATCAGTTTCAAGCACCTGGGAAGCAAAGTTTCTTTGTCTGTCATTCTGTCATTGATGTTTTTTTTTTGTTTGTGCATCAGGTAAAAACGACTTAAGTGAATGAAACAAAATTTGGTAAAATGATAGGTGGTCATTCAACTTAAAACATAGATATCGAATTTTAAAAAATTTTGATTAGATTTTGAGATTTTGCAAAAATCGTTTCAAGCTGTGTAAATCTTTGTTTGCGCATCACATACTAATGACTAAAGCAAATGAAATGATATCAGGTGACATGATAGGAGGTCACTCAATTAAACTATAGGTGTCGATTTTTAAAAAAATTTTGATGAGATTTTGTGAAAATTGTTTCAATATGAATAAATTTCTGTTCCAGCATCACGAAATAAAGAATACAGGGAATGAAAGGAAGTTTGATAACATGATAGGTGGCGACTCAACTTAAACTATAAGTGTTGAATTTTTAAAAAATTTCAAATTGAATTTTTCGATTTTGCTAAAATTATTTTAAAATCGTTTGTGCATCATATAATAATGACTAAAACAAATGAAATGAAATTAAGTGCATGGCAGGTAGTGACTCAGTTTAATTGTAGGTGTTGGAATTTAAAAAATAATAATTAAATTCTGAGATTTTGCAAAAATTGTTTCAAAATGTGTAAATATTTGATGCGTATCACGTATTAACGACTACAACGTATGAAGTGAAATTTGGTGACATGATAGATGGTCATTTAACTTAAACTATAGGTGTCGAATTTAATGTGAAAAAAAATTGTTGATTACACACAAACCACTCAAGTGATGAAATAAAATGTAGTATTTGTTACAGGTGGTGATTTTTAAACTATGTCAAGAACTTTAAAAGTTTAGAATTTGTGATGTTAAAACTGAGCACATGTTTGTTCCATTCGTGAAAAATGGCAATGGAGTCGAATGAAATTCGGATTTATATTAGCTGTAAGTTAATTCAAACTCTAAATGCCAAAACTATTTTAAATATTTCATAGATTTTGGGATTTTGAGATTAGTTGTATAAATGTTTGTTCTCGCATCTCTTAAAAATGGATTAAGAGAATTTTAAAAATACACAGAAGTTATAATTTTGCTTTCAATACTATTGCCAATATACTAATTTTGTTCTTTACACTTAATGCTGTCAAAACTTCAGGCTTTTTACTTCCTTGTACGTAGTATAAGGAAGTAATGTGATCCCGAAAAATTTTGGGGGCCAAATTTCGACATAAAAACTGATTTTGACTACCTCTAAATTTAATTTTAAAAAATTTTTCGATGCATCTCATCGTAGGCTAGCATGCACGATCATATTAACGCGTCTGCAACTCATTTTGACCAGTGGTGAGTCTACTGTGGCCAGTTTTTCCATGCCGTCTGTACGTACGTACGTATGTATGTAACTCGCATATCTCAAAAACTATTGGTCGTAGAATGTTGAGATTTGATATTTAGGATTTTTCTATGATCTAGTTGTGCACCTCCCCTTTTGGTGGCAATCGAATGGATAGTTTATGTACAGGACCGCCCAAAAGATTCGAAATACATTACGCTCTATGGGCCAAAATTCATTAAACTCGCCTAACTCAAAAGCTATTAGGCGTAGAATGTCGAAACTTCATATTTTGGATAGTTGTAACATCTAGTTGTGCACCTCCCCTTTTGGTTCCATTCGACTAGCTAGTTTATCTACAGGACTGCCCAAAACATTCGAAATACGCTACACTCAATGGGCCGAAATTCATTAAACTCGCATATCTCAAAAACTGTTAGGCGTTCAATGTTGAAACTTTATATTTAGGATTGTTGTAACATCTAGTTGTGCACCTCCCCTTTGGGTTCCATTCGACTGAATAGTTTATCTACAGGACCGCCCAAAAGATTCGAAATACATTACGCTCTATGGGCCGAAATTCATCAAAGCGTTTTTTAGAGGTATTGGGCTATTTCAAACGACTCAGAAGTGATATATGCTGTAAAGAGTTAGAAAATGAATTTCTCCATTAATAAAAGTGTCTTTTTCATTTATAGTTCTGCTACAGGAACACTCAAAAGATTTCCAATACATTACGGTCAATAGCAATTTTAGGGGCATTCATCCATTTCAAGCACAATACCGTCCTACCACATAAGTTAGGTAATGGTCCGACCACGGTCACGTGCCTCCCTCAAGAACTATGCCAAAAGTCGCCAAGCTTGGCGACTTTTGGCGTATGTGTGTGCATATTTAACTCTCAAATCTCAAAAACTATTATGAAATTTCATATATAAGAATGTTGTAACATCTAGTTGTGCATCCCGATTTTTGGTTCCAATCTACTGGAGAGATTATTTACAGGACCACCGAAAAGAATTTCAGTACCTTAATGTCTATGGACATCTTCAATATAATACAACTGTAGACAGTCATTGTTTGGTACATGCCCAAAATCTCGCCGTCTGTCCTCGACCTTGGCGAGTTTTGGCGAAATATCGCCAAATTTGGCGATAGTCAGTCATTTGGTCCATGCCCAAAGTATCGCCATTTGTCATCGTTCTTGGCGAGTTTTGGCGAAATATCGCCAAATTTGGCGATAATCTGTCATTGTTTGGTTCATGCTTAAAATCTCGCCAAATGTCGTCAACATTGACGAGTTTCGCCGAAATATCGCCAAATTTGGCGCCAAAAATTATTTCCTATTTTGTATAACTCTAAAACTTTAACCCGTAGATTTTTTAACTTTATATTTAGAACTATTGTAATACCTAACTGTTTTCAATATCTTTTTTGACAGCAATCGACTGAGAATTTATTTACATGGTGAGCCAAATGACTTTGAATACATTGAGGTGTATAGATGCATTCAATTCATTGAAAGTCAGTGGTCAATGACTACTTTGGCTACCTCCAAAATCTCGCTGACTATCTCAAGTTTGTCGGCTTTTGGTGAAATATCGCCAAATAAAGTGTCAGAAGGAAATCTTTCGAATTGAACTCAGCTTGGCGATATCGAAATATTTGGCTAGAAATCGCTAAACCTTACTATTATTGATATTTTATCTCTTTCAAACAAATAAATTTAGAGGAAGTCCGTCGAAAATATTTTTGATCTAATGGACGTGCAAGGAAGTCATGTGTTGGACACATCAGATTTTTTAGAAATTTGTATTACGTACTAACCCATCAACGACGGTTACTTCAGCTAGTATTAAAATAAAAATAATTTTTAAATGTATAATCTTGCTCAAATATATGTAAAAAATTTTTTAATTCAATTTTGGAAATCTTAAAGCTTGTGTTGCAAAAACTCAACAGAGGTCAAAAATGAGTTAAAATGCTTGTGATAGTAAAGGGGGCCCCCAAAGTTAGTGCCCCTGGGCCCAATCTAAATATGGCTAAACTTTGGACATACCGTACTGCCTTTCCTCTGTTTACTTATTATTTTTCTGTCTTCTACTCTCCTCTGTTTTGTTTCTTTCTTTATCCTCTCTTTTGTGGGTTTTGTATATCCAATTGTCCTGTCCTAATTTTAAATGTTTGTGTGTATTGTAGAGAGCTGATAGTATACCAGGAACGATAACAAAGGAGGTAGAGGTTTTAGGCAAATTGTACCCTTCCTTCTCAGGATGGCATACCTCCTCAAATATAGCACTGCTACTCTGAAAAGTAACTTGTATCATAAATTTATGCGAGACAAGAAATCTTGCATGAGACAGGACTCTGTCTTGTCTCGCAAAAAAATTGCCTGTCTCATCTTGCAATTTTTTCAATCTAGCAATGTCTTGCGAGGCAAGAACGCAAGACAATGCTAGATTTCTTGCACCCACCCATACTCAAATGCTATCTTTTTTGTAAAAATCTGTAAATTTAAGTACTATTTTGAAACAAAGCTTAGTTCAAAAAGAATACTCTGTAGTTTCCGATGATACAAAAATTACAGTTTTTGGACATAGTTTGCAATAACGCAAAATGCACAAAAACTGGAGAAAACATAAACTAAAAATGGGGTTGATTTCTTTTTTTCTTTTTAGCAACAGCTTTTCTTTGTCCTGTTTAGCCAGTGTGCCAAATTCGGTCCAGATCCAATGAGCAGTGTAGCCGCCTATAGCAAACATGCATACATCTCATTAGCATAGAGTGCTACTATTAAGGATGATTTTTATTTGAAGACATTTTTAATGTTGCTTATTTATATTTATTCACTTATTCAGATCACATTTAATTATTAACTTTAACTGTTTAACCTTTTCAGACTGTATTTCGGGGCCTAGATCTTTAAAGGTTGTGATCCCATTTTCAACTTCATGGGCTAACTGACATTCTGTTCACTTGATTCTTTCTCCCTCCTTGCTTGATTGCACATAGTACATAATTGTGCATGTTCATTATTGTTACATGTGGAAAGTTATGATTTCTATTGCTTCTCTTAAAAACTGCATTTGGAGTTATTGCAGTGGGTTAATTTTTTAGTATTTGTAAGTATTTTATTTGCTAATTTATTTTTCAAGAGGCAATACATGTCCCCATAGAAGATTAATACTGTAAAGATATATTAAAAATGTAGTTTCTGTGTTAAATATAACTGACAATTTTTATACACAAGTATAAAAATAAAAACTAACACATTCACTATAACTGAATATTCACACTATCCAGAGTTGATTGTATCGGGAAATTAGAAAAAGTTAATTTTATAAAATTGCAAGATTACATTTATACAATAAAATACCTTTTTAGCATACTTTTAAGAAAGTATTACAGCCCGTTGAATCAGTATGCCAAAATTGAACCAATGGCAAGTCTAACTTTAACATTTCATTTTTTATAGATATTTTATAAAATTATTTCATGTAACAAAACATGCCTTAAAAACTAAATTTCACCAATTTTTAGAATGTTATTAACACAAAACATGCTATGAAGGAGTTAAAAAAAAATCTTCTTTTAAGGTATCATTTATTAAAGTGAAGCATACTCAATGCAAAAAAAATTATTAAAAAATGTCTGAATGTGAATAAAATAGGCAGAAGCACTGATTCTGTGGACTCAGTCATGCACTCTCATAAATTTTTATGAAAACTTTTTTGAATATGCCTAGGATAATTAAGTATATAAGTAAGCAAAGATTTGGAGAAATAATGTTTACATAAAAAAATTTTTTAATGTTAATTATACAGATGATTGTGAAGTTAGAAAAATTACAATAAAATTAAATATGTCACACACACGTATATGTACATACATACATGCAATTAAATAAATTATTTAACTGTCAAGAGAGAAATAGCTATCTTCTGAATCATTTTTCTCAGCCATATCTTCAATAATTTTCTGAATTTTGCAAGCATCTTCGATTGCCTCATCAAAAGATTGTTTTTCAGATACCACTGGTGTTATCTAAAAAAAATAAGGGACAGTGAAAGCATTATAAAAAACATGAACAACATTGTCATGAAAAAGGTGCAAATTTTGATAAGATATCAAGATTTTTTTTCCCCAAAGAGAAAAAAAAAAAGATACTTGTAACCAGGGGTCATGCTGTCGATTGCCAACGTCGCAAATTGCAATAAAATTAGTTTGGAGAAAGAAAATACTATTTGGCGAAAATATTGGCAATTGCATTTCTCAATGATCGCCGGCAAAATCTAATTTGGCGAAACTTAAAAAAAAAAAAAAAAAAAAAAAGCCAGCGTGACCCCTGCTTGCAACCATATTTTGCAACAGATGCTCTTCGTGATTAGGACAATAATATTTTACTCTTTTAGAAAGTTTTTGAAATGAAATTGCTCCCCCCTTAACTCTTGTCAGAATTACCTGGGAAATGACACACATGGAAAAGAAACACTTGTTTCCTTTTACTTCTCCCTCTTTTGTAGTAGAGAATTTTTTGTTCAAAGGAGAATCTCACTTCCTGTTACAGTTTGGATCAATGCCAAGAGATGGCACATCTGTTTTTTTCATTTTTTTTTTCCCTCTTCTTTGTACATATGCGCTTAGTCAGGATCGCCGCTTTGGCAGAAGCATGTAAATAAAATGCTGCAATGCAAATATTAAGAGTGTTAATTGAGTTTGTGAATTATTGATTTATATCACCCCCTAGCAATTGCTTAAAGCATAAACATCATGGTATAAAAAAGGATTGCAGTGAGGACGGTGAGTCTTAATTTTGGTTTCGTTTGTTCTGAAGAATTGTTTGATTGCAGAGTTACGGTTTTGCTAGTGTAATTTTATAGAGCAGCTTAGTGAGATGGTTTTAAAACATAATATAGTGTTATGGTGTAATTTGTGAAAAAAAAATTGTTAGTGTTTTGTGTTAGATTTAAAGTGAACTTTTCAGTGGCTGTTTTGTGTATTTATTGTTGAGTTAGTTACTAAGGTTTGCTTTCATGTGATAAAATGCAAATATTAAGAGTAATATTAAATCATTAAAAAAAGACTAGCTTAAACTCGTCGCAGAAGAGATAGGAATAACTATTCCTAGTGGTGCTAAAGTAATTGATTTGAAAATTCAGATATCTATAAACAGGATTCTGAATTTGTGCAAAGTGACTTACAAAACATTCTTGATCTGTTATTTTTATTTCTTTTAAGCATTGAAGAAAGTCATCAGTGCTGTCATTACAAGGAATAAGTTCTTGAATAGGTTTCATGTATTTTTCAAAGTCATAGGTTGGTCCTTCACATTTACTCACTATTGGTCTTAGAGAGCGGAGCGGGGGGGGGGGGGGGGTGATCTTTATATTTTGCAAAAATTCTTGGTGCTATAGGAGCAAAATTATTCAAAATTGGATGTTTGTTTTCAGGCCAAGAACCGTTTTTAATTAAATCCGTACATTATTAAAAATTTTATTGGTTGGGTCTTTTTTTCAACCTCCAGTTTCTTGATTGTTTTGTCCATTTTTGATAAATAATCTTCTTTGTTCATGATAACAATTTTTCCAGTTTTATGAGAGTTTATACAGGTGATATTTTTATTTTTTCTCATTTCATTTAAACAACGTCATTCTTCATAATCTTGCGTTTTGGTTCTTAATTTTCTTTTAATTTCATTCTGAGCAATAAATCTTAGAAGTTTTGATGTTACAAATTTATATCGCTCTATTAATATGCAAGAAATTATGCAATTAAAAAAACGATCAAATAATAACTAAATTTGGTAATAATAATCTTTCTGTGACTTTAAATAGTGCTCTCAACCTTATCCTTAACAACTCATACTTCCAGTTCAATAATAAATTTTATAATCAAAGTAAAGGGGTACCTATGGGATCTCCCATCTCTGGAGTTATAACGATTGAAAAATGCGACTAGTCAAAGAAGCTATTAAATATAAATTTCCCAATAGTATAAATACATGGTTACGATATGTCAATGATGTTTTTGCAATAACAGGGGTGGGAATTCTGCACCATACCGTGCCAAAACTTAAAACATGCGCTATGCTGCTACAAAAGCGCTTTATCGTACGATTTTGCACCAAAAGAAAAAACAGCTACTCTGCTCATTACAAACTGCTTTTTTTTAAAAAAAAAAGCGCCAACTCGCCGTACGTTTTGTTTCCGCGCTCGCACAACGGACTACCGTAATTTATGGAAGAAACACCGCACCCACGAAAATGACATAATTAACTAGAAAATCATCAGAAACGCCGCAGTCACGATCTCCCCCCACTCCTCACGGAAAAGAAAAGAAACATCGCACTGGGATATATTTCGGGAGGGGGTGGATAAACGGTAAAAATATCTCGTTTTTTCCCCCCCTTCCCATATAATGTTTTAAAGTATTTATTGCTACTTTACAAAGCTTACGGTTTACATTTTCAAATAGTAATCAGTGTCCGATTTCATATAAAACATCAATTTTTATATTCACAAAGTCAAATTTATAGAATTACATGAATTACTTGTAAAAAACTTCATTCGCAAAAAGTTCGGACAGTATAGCACATGCTGTTAAAACAAAAGAACAAGCCTATGAGGCTCCAGTCAAAAGTAAACAATTTTTTTTTTCGCTGACGACCAGCTGTTGATTACGTAATGAGTGTGCTTCAGCAAATTGTTTGTTTTAAGCTTTGAATGTTGTGTGATAACTCTTGATGTTTCTATTCATTTAATTCTTCTGATATTTATAACACTGAGGTTTATTTTAAAAGCACTTAGGGTTTCCTGAGCTTGCTAATTACTGGTATTTGACTTTTTACCGTAATAACAGCGTTAAGGCAGTGTTCATTCGGTACAGTGCGCCTTCACAGGGCTCAAAGCCGCATGGCGAAAAAGCACAAATAACTTATAGATAACTTTTTTTTTTGGGGGGGGGGACTAGAATAGTTAAATTCGCACCGGGCACAACAGACTAGCTTTGGTTGAGATTCGGTATTTTAAGAACAATCAGGCCCGGACTGGCTCCTATAGGGACCCTCGGCTATTGAAAAGGGTCTCCTTACTGGTGAATTTGGAGGGAATAGAATATTAGAATATGCAATATTTGAAAATTAGGTTTACTTGCCATATTTAACTATTTTAAAGCTTGGGGTGGGGGCTGATTCTTCGGGGGATCCTTCGCGGCGCGTGGTCGGGGGTCCTTTGCAACGCCACTGTGTCGAAGGGTAAGATTACAAAGAAATAAATAATCGAACTACTTTGGTACATTACTCGGATGTATATCAAATTACTTTAATAATAAAGTAGTATATCCATTTAGGGGAGGCCTCGCTGGGGTCTCCTCTCTTATGCCAGGGTCGATCGTCGACCTGGCCAGTCCGGGCCTGAGAACATGGACGCTCATTGGAACACAGGGGTGTGGTTAATCCAGGGTAGTGTGTTTCTGCGGCATTTTAAGGATCTTTAGCCCATCAATATATCTATATTAAAATCTTCGTTAAAATTTAATTACAGTTCTAAAATGTAGACATAAAAAGCTTCTTCTTTTTTTTTTTTGACTTAATTGAAGAGACATCGGTTGGATTTATGTACACATCCACAGCATTGGATCAAACCGCTTTTCAACGGGGTAGGCTCGCATTCTGATTCGTTACGCTGTGCTCCGTGCACTGCTAAAAAGTACGGGATCGGTGGGGGCGCCATCTTTTGAGACAATTATTACTGAATAACTTTTATAATTTTTCGTTGAAGATCGGCAAAAAATAAAAATAAAATAAAATAAAGATATTGTAAACGCCACGTTGGTTCTTCCATAAATTACGGTACTATTACGTCACTCGAAAAGAACGTAATTGCTCCAGAACGAACCAATCAGAAGAACGGAGAAAAGAGAAAAAATGTCATTGATCATCATTTTATGGGCAGCGCTGCGCTCAAGGTAGGGTTCCTCAGGGGGAGGTTGTGACCCCCTATCCCCCTCCTTGCCTACGCCACTGTAATGGAGATAAGAGATAAGTTAAATAACATTTTTTTTGCACAAGTTATTCATTTTTCATTTAATTTTTAATATATAGTCTGTCATTGGCATAACTAGATGGTAATTTTGCTCTTTTCTAGGGAGGGGGGGGGGTGGCTATAGCCCCCTTGAGGTTTCCATTTCCTATTTTTCCAATAGAAAATATAAGTTTTCTAGAGGGGGCTAAAAGGTTTCTAGGGAGGGCTTAGCCCACCCTAGCCCCCAGCCAGTTATGCCAATGGTCTTTGTTATTATTATTATTATGGTGTTAAAAATTACCTGTAACTTTGAATGTAGCATCTGATAATATAGTAGGTTAAGGTAAATTTATATTTTTCACTTTTAAATGTTTATTATTGAAGTGGGCTTCTTTCATCTGAGTAATGTTTAATACTCTCAAATTTACTACAAGCTTGACTGTAGTTATATTTTTCTATCGATAGATTAAGAATGTAATTTGCTCCAATTTGTTGCTTCAGTGCTCCAAATCTTCGACACTGTTGCTCCAAAAAGCTGCTCCAAATCAGCCTTACCCAATTCCCACCCCTGCAATAATAAACAATGGCCAAGTTGATGAAATCCTAAAAGAAATTAATGCAATAGACCCTAACATACAATTTACAATAGAAAAAGAAAAGGATAACACTGTCAACTTTCTGGACGTTAAAATTTTTTGGAATAAAGAAAACTTAATTCATACCACCATTTTCCGAAAAGCTACTTACAATAATGAAATCGTCAATTTCCATTCAAAAACCCCATTTAAATTTAAAATTGTAACTGTTCATTCCTATGTTAATCGCGCAATAAAAATATGCTCTAACGAAATGAAACCTCTCTCCGAATAGCAAAAGGCTCAGTTTATTCTAAGAAATCTTGCCCAACAACATAGAAGGAAATCAGTGAAATGTCTAGATTGCCTTACCGAAGTATATTAGGTTGCCTATCATTCATTTTTAACAGAACTAGATCTGATATCGCATATGCAGTAAGTATATTAAGTCAATTCCAGTCGAACGCAAGCATGTCGCATTGGGACGGACTATTGAGACTCATATACAGTAGGGTGGTGCGAAAAACAATTTTTTTTAAATTCGAAACTTCACCATGTGCAATAGTTGCGATTTTGATAGTAAAATTAAACCCTGAAATTTGGATGAAATTGCTAATATCTTAGGCCTCCTTAAGATCCACAAATTTTGGAAATTATAGGAAAAAATGCTTTAAAATCAACTTCTCTTTTCATTAAAGAAAAAAAAAATTATGAAGCATCACCAGGTATTTGCACTTTTGAGTATATAAACATTTGTAAAAAGCTAGATGTAAATTAATTCTTAGGCCTCAGCAAATCCCTTAAAGTTTGTCATTTTTACTCCAAAAATAGCCCGATAAATTAGATAAACAAACTCATCTACATCCACTTCATTACCAACATGAGCTTGATATTAACAAATCTCACCCTCTCACATACTTTTTGTAAACATCAATCTGATTTTCAGCTTGCATTCTTCTTTAAATTATTAATACTCCCCCACCTCCCAATTCTATCCCATCTCCCACGACAACTGAACTAGGGCTCCTGAGGTATCTGATTAGAAATAGAAATATAGCATATTACATTAGTTGAAGAACCCAGTTCTGTCTATTTGGGATATTTTGCACCGAAGAGCAAGAGTTCAAAGGACATTTTCGATGGTATCTTCAGCGTATTAAATGAGAAAGCTTTTAATTTATCAGAATTAGCATTTATTGGAAGTGATGGGGAAGTGACTAATACCGGTGAAAATGCAGGTATATTTAGACGCCTTGAAGAAAAGCTCAATCCTCCCATGCATTGGACAAATATGTCAATTTTATTTTAACAAACTGCCTTTATGCTACCTTACAGAAGCAATCGACGGGAAAACATCAAGACCAAGCGCATTCAGTAGATTGATTGGTGAGTCCTTGAAGACTTGCACTAACCTTCCTATCATTTAGTTCCAGGAAAATGAATTTTTGTTTGAGTCCTATATTGATTTTGGAGATCTTAGCACTGATCAACGTTATTTGTGGGAAATTTGTAAGTCTGTTTCCTCTGGTTACTGCCCACATGATCTAGCAAATAGAGACACTGGAAAACTTTCCCATTCTCGCTGGCTATCGTTCGCAAATCACATTTTGCATTTGTATTTTGGAACATCTTATCCAACACCACAACTTATTGTATTAGCCACATTCATAATGAAAGTATACGTGCCAACATGGTTCAGAATCAAGTGAAACAGTGCCTTTCAGGATGGCCCAATGAATTTGCAATATTTTATATTTCGATTTCAGTGTCTCCCAGATAATTTAAAGGGTATAATAAAAAACGTTCAAAACAACTAGTATTTTGCTCATGCAGAAAATGTACTCGCTGCAATGTTATTCAACGACAGAATATCTGTCCACCAGCTTGCCATTCAGCGCATCATAAAGGCCAGAAAACCTTCGTAACAAACAGCGAGCATTAGAAGGTTTCATATTCCAAAGGTGAATTTCGAAAGCAGTGACTACATTGACCGTATCCATTGGCAAGATTGTGTTGTGACTGAGCCTCCCATCACAAAGAAATTGACAAATAGTGTGTTACAGGAATTACTGAAGTCGGATAAACATCCAAGTTCTTGCGATAAATTTCTAAAAGTACCTTGCCAAGCAGTTGAGAGGATGATTAGGATTGTGACAGAATCATGTGTGTGGCCTTCATGCAAGAGATGGATTCATCCGAGCAAAAACATTTTATAGGAAGCTAATGCCATGTTTTGAAAAAAAGTCTGAAACAACCTACTCCTTACATGAGAAGGTAAGACTAGTATCTTCTCTATTTACATATCTTTGCATACCATTTTCAGTGAAAAACGCTCAACTTCAAGGAATTTGGGGAGGCCTAAGAATTAATTTTATATCGGCTAGCTTTTTACAAGTGTTTATATACTCAAAAGTGCAAATAAATAACCTAGTGACATTTCATATTTTTATTATTTTTTTAATGAAAAGAGCAGTTGATTTTAAAGCATTTTTTCCTATAATTTCCAAAATTCGTGGATCTTGAGGAGGCCTAAATATTAAATAATTTCATCCAAATTTCAGGCTTTAATTTTACTATCAAAATCGCAACTATTGCACATGGTGACGTTTCAAATTAAAAAAAAAAAAAAAAAACAGTTGTTTTTCGCACCACCCTAATATACAGTGCACACCACTGTATATTAACACACATGATAATTTGGAATTATAATGTGAATACCCCCCGCTTATAGTTTATTCAGATGCCAATTTTGCCGCAAACTGGGATGACCAAATGTCTCTTGGAGGACCGTTAGTTTTATTTGTAGCTTCCCTATAGGTTGGTGGACATTCAAAGAAAAGAGTGTCAGTTTATCAACCATGGAAGCAGAGTTCATGTTGATGATGAAGGCAACGAAAGAAATAATCTGGTTTGATAGCATCTTGTGTGAGTGCTATGATAGGGAGGTTATAAAAGGTGAGCAATAAATATCATTAATGCTGATAATCAGGCTGCAATAGATTTCATAAAGTCACCCACTTAAAATTACAGATCAAAACACATAGATGCAAAATTATTTTTTATTAGAGACTTGTATAATGCACAAAAATTTCACATATGCTTTGTAAGTAGTTAATCTAATTCATCAGATGTTTTCACAAAACCCTTAACTAAAAATGACTACAAAAGTTCATCACTAATGTTTTTAGCAGCAAAAATGAAAAGGAGAAATGCCCCTGTTTTGCTAGTATAGGTAGGGTAGTACTCAGCTGAATTTGATTGAACTACATATTTCAGTGATTTTGCATAGTGTTTATATTGTTTTAGTTCACATAGTGTTTATTGGATTGTGTTTGCACAGTGTTTATTTGAAATGAATTTGCAAGATATTTTCTTTTTTAATGTTTCTGCATAATGTTTAATTATAATGGTTAAGGTGTTTATTTGAATATATTTGCATCGTAGTTATCTGAATAGAATTAATTTAATATTTTCTTGTTTTGCAAAAGTGTTTATTCTCTGGAGATTTGTGCATTTATCTACATTGTAAGTGAAAGTTGCTTGCATTGGGACCCCGTATGTGTGATTTGTATATAGTGAATGCTTAACTGTTTTTGTACATAATGAATAATTGTGTTGCAACTTAATGAGTGTGTATATTTGCATTTATTGTGGGGTATAATGTGTGAAAGTCTCAAAAGTACAATAAGTGCCTCATTCTACCACATGGAGTTCTCTGGTTCTAAACCAGGTCCTGCTGCATGCTCTCCCTACACTAGCAAAGGGGAGAGGATATCAGGATATATATATTCAAAAATTTCTGCATTAAGTTAGCATTAACTTTCAAATGTGTACACTCTGAATAAATTTCATTTAGCTAAAAAAACTAACAATACTTACTTCTGTAGCAGTTTTTTCCTTTTCCTGATTTCTTCTATACACAAGAATTTTCCTATGTACAGAAAAAATATTTCATTACAACAATTGATATTGATTACTCACAGTATTTTAAAAGATCATAAGTTGATATTGAATCTGTAAGAAGGTGGCAATCTTCATGAAATCATATTTTTTATAAAAACTCATGAATAATGTAATTTTACAAAAGCTTTAATGTTAAATATATAAACTGAAATTTTTTAAAACAATTACAATCAATTTTAATTGCTTCAAAATCTGCTTCACATGCTACTAAAAAACTATATTTAAGACAAAAATTGCATTTAAAAAAATTCAGAGCTAAAATTAAAATAATATTTATGAATACAATTACATAACACTTCACAACTAGAAATTGCATCTAAGCAGTTTCTTTAAATCAAGAAGCGAAGATAGATAGTATTAATATGCCTAATAAACAGTAGATTTGAAAGGATAATATGAATAAATCACAATATACCACGTTAATAAATATTTCATGAAATTAAAAATGTTCAGTTCATCCTTTTTAACGGTTGTCTTGCAACTAACTAAACGATAAGTAATTCTAATTTGCGTTAATATATCTCGCAGTAATTTTAGCAGGAGATTGCTTGACCTTTTTTTAAATGAAATTCTGTTTTGTCACCTGCAGTTATGATTTTAGTAAAATATTTGTTTCTTCCCATATGAAGTATGTTAAAGGTTCTCCATTTCATATAGTGTCTGAGATACTTAATGCTACAACTTGAACCTAAAAAATAGTATGATGTAGAAATAAGACATTTTGAAAGTGAGGAGTTCTCTGCAAATCATCAAGCTTTTCACTTTTTTTATCGCAAATGACAATGATGTCGTTTTTTGAGTCATTATATTGCAATGATGCCAGGTTAGTACTCATGATGCAAACTTTATGTCAACAGTCAAATATATATATATATATATATATATATATATATATTTAAGATTCCACATCACTGGAATTGATTTGAATTACACATGTAAGGAAAATTTTTGTTTCCTACTGTGCAAAGAACGAGCACGCAGCTAGTGATTTAATAAATGTACAATAG
The DNA here is from genome assembly GCA_038373885.1 of Cheiracanthium punctorium. NCBI lineage: Eukaryota > Metazoa > Arthropoda > Arachnida > Araneae > Cheiracanthiidae > Cheiracanthium > Cheiracanthium punctorium. The sequence goes on from JAWZYV010017335.1 coordinate 16,845, forward strand.
GGTGGATCAAAAAAACTTTTTTTCGAAATTCACATTGCCTGAGTCATTATATGGTGCCAAACTAGCTGAAACCAATTGTCTCCAAATTTCAGCTTAAAAAATTGACATCTTGAGGTTCCACATCTCAAGTGAATATTTATATTGGCTTTTTTTCAAGTTTTTAATGATTTTTATGTAAAAAATATTTTTTTAAATTTAATATTTTACTAAATAATTAATTAATTTGTACAATAATATTAATGAATTACTTTCTCATTATTAAATTATTTTATTGAAACGTTACTGCCAGGTATCAGATCCAGAAATGGCTTTTTGTACATAAAAAAGGCAAATTATACTCTAAAATCTACTAGACTTTTATTGTGTCGAATGATTCGTTTTTGCGATTGCCTTTGGTTCAACCACTTGTTTCTAATTTGTGATACGAAGCTATGTTGTTGAAGGGATACGTTTTATTAATTTTGATTTATATTTGACAAAATAATACGGAGTTTTGAATTTAAATATGACCACAACTAGAAGTGAAACGTTTTGTAGTGTTTTCGGAAATTCAGTACAATTGAAAGAGACAGTATTACCAACATATTCTGATTTAATCAAGCATTTCTTATTCACAAAAAATGATATATTGTGGAGCTTAGGGGAACAAGAAGGATCCTTCAGTAAGAGAGATCATCGAAGTTATTTCTTTGGATGTTGAAAGAATTTGGAAGAAAGCCCCCTTGCCTGTGGTAAGTCACCAAGAAGTAATTCCAGTTATTAAAAATTATAATGAAAGATACGATCACAACTTAATTCTATACAAGTAAAACAGTCTTTGTACGCCATATACTTCGATGGAAGAAAGGATGAAACTATAATGCAAGAAGAGAAGCTCTTTACATACGACTGTAGCTGTGGAAGAGCATATTGTTAAGTTGTCAGAACCTGGTTCTGTTCACATAGGACATGTGACTCCGGATTCAGATCATCAACTTCGTTACACAGAAAGAGATTACACTTTCGGATCTTGTTGCCATTGGGGGTGCTGGAACGAAAGTCAACATTGGAAAGAAAAATGACATAGACGGCTTGAAATCTTTGTTGGCCATAAATTGCACTGGTTTGTACGCTTATTGCATACTAATGAACTACCTCTTTGCCACCTTTTCCATAAGATTGACGAAAAAACATCTGGGCCACAAGAGTTTTCTGGAACAATAGGAAAATATCTGGAAACGTACGAAACCCCTGCTGTTACAAATTTTGTGTCTATTCCTGTTGCTCTGCCTGAAATTGGTAAAAAAACGACCTGAGTACAGACCAAAAGTACCTCTCTGATATTTCTAGGGCAGTATGCTCGGGACAGTGCCATCCAGATTTGGCAAACAGAAGTCCAGAAAGGATGTCAAATTCAAGCTGACCCACTACAGCGAACAGAATACAGCTCCTGTACGTGTCAACTGCCGAACCAATGCTTTAAAATCCTAGTAGACTATATGATGAAAGTTTACATGCCATCCTGGCTTGAAATAAAAGAAAATCCCTGGAGCTACATTCATGGAGCATGGAATGATGAAAAGAAGTTCATTCTTCCAGAAGATTTTAAGTCAATCACTCATGAAGTTATTCAGAGGAACTCTTATTTTGCTCATTCTGAAAATATTCTGTTTGCAATGCTGTTTGATGAATGATCACATATTCGAGAACTTGTCCTAAGAAGAATATTGAAAGCAAGAAAAACGGACTGGAAGGGAAAACTACGCCAATTGGATCTTCCAAATATAAAGTTCGAAGCAGGAGTATTTTCAGATGATTCACTGGGACAATCCTTTGGAACTACCAGCTACCGTGAACCACAGTGACGAAGACGTAGCAAGTATGATCAGAAACGGTTCAGAATTTGAAATAGAGAAACCTTCTTGCCATTCTCAAGCAGTAGAAAGGCATGTAAGACTACTAACACAATCATCATTGGTAACATGTGGAGCAGAAGCCAGAAATGGATACATTAGTTGTGGAATCAAATCGCGAAAAGAACTTCCAAGTTTGATACCAAAGTTTGATGAACAAGTTCGATACCAAAGTTAATTATTTTGCCCGGCATGTGGACTCCAAAATTGAAGACTGATTAAAGTAAAGTGTTTTATTAGTCAATAATACTCGAAAGGTAAATTTGGTATCATTTTGTTTTCTGTCTTAGTGTGCTTTCTAAATATTAATTGTCTTAAAAAATGAAGTAATATGTAAATATTTAATAGCTATGTATTCAAAATATATCCCAAAACTTATGACGCTCGGTTGCAAGTTCGTGACATTTTTTTTTTTTTTTTTTTTTTTTTTTGTTAACGGCAATGCTTTACTGTTTCTTTTTAGTAGTTAGAACTTTTTTTGAGTCAGAAAATAAAGTTATTGTAAACATTAAAATTAAATTTAAAAAATTGATTTTTTTTATTTTTTACGTTAACATACCTTTCTTTGAGCCCAATGTGGAACTTGAAGACAATCAGTGAATGGACTAGGATTTTTTTTCTGTGACTTTTAAGCCAAACAGCACCATTTGTTGCGTCAGGCAATATTAAAATCCAAAAAACAAATTTTTTTTGCCATTTTCACTCCACCCTAATGTACAAGGAAGTCATGTGGTTTCATCAGATTTTTTAGCATGAATCATTGTAACTAGTTTATATAATAATTTTACATTTTGTGTTATGGCAAGCCTACACAAGGGGCATCTACTTGGGGGGAGTGCTTTGGTCATAGGACTTTTTAAGGGGTATAATAATTTCATTCAAGATAAAATTAAATTTAAGAATTATACTTTTATTTGTAATTTTAAGCTATTTTACCCTTACTACAATTCAGCAAATTTATTTCTGCAATCATTTACTAATAGCCAAACTGGCACTGAAACAGAACATTAAATAGTGATAATCTTATAAACAGTTTTATGTATTTAAAAGCTTGTTTATATTTTTGTTATTGAAAAAGAAATAAATAAATCAGTTGCAGAACTTTCCATGTCGAGATAGCGTTTACAGTCTTCTCTAATCAATGTTTCCTCTGTCTGTTTGTTTAAACAATATTGACTCCAAAAATCAGTTTGGTCCATATTATCTAAATCATTAATTCTATTTTTGCACATAAATGTTGGACATCACTCAACAGATTCTAAAATTTCAATATTTTATATGTCTTGCTTGATTCTGTAATCTGCCATGCTTGTCAACAGATTAGAGCCTAACAGTGCATGCATTAAAATGTAATCAACTAAATTTGGTCAGTTACGTTCATCTGTTAAAAACAAGTTATAACCAGGCAATTGGATATGGTGAATACTTTTTTTTGTTAAATTCCTCTGGTTATAATCGCTCTGTAATTAACCAGTATAATAATTTAAAAGCTATAGGACGGATAGTATTAAAATCATTAAAAGCAGTTAAAAACACATTAAAATCCGTTTGTAGCACTTTCGGTGGCAGCCACCACCTTCTTCAGTTCTGGTCTCAATTCAAAATGCCTGGCTCTCTTCCTCAACAGTATAATATTTGGTGAACACCAACAAGTATGCTTATAACAAAATATTTACTTACCTTGAAACAGCATTTGTATTTCGGAGAAATTGATGTGCGAATTTTGGAGTTTTATGTCGTAAACAAGGAGTCACTTCAAATTCAAGTTTAGGGGTTATCATTGAATACGACATATCTGTGTAAGGTGTGTGCTAAAAAATAAAAATGAATGAGCTCATTAAAAATGCTATACATTTATTTCATTCAGCTTTTGGAAATGAATATTCATAATAAAAACTGACAGTACCATGTTACTGCTTTCATAATAGTATGCAAAATACTCTGGCATAATCTTAAATTTCTCACAACATAACTAAACAGTCAGTAGTTGATAAATAATATTTCAAAATTAAGAAATTGTACCAGATAAATATTTTATTTATGATTAAGCCTAGCAGTTAGTTCATGTATGGATCAAGGATTTTGTTAACTTAAAAGAATTCAAAGCATTACAGGAAAATATGTAATGCAGCAAAGGAGCTCCCCTTTTTAGAATAATGATCATGTAAAGAATAATCCATTGGCGGGGGGGGGGGGGGGGTAATGGGGGTAATTACCCCTCCCAGGATTTTGAAAACGAAAGTGAAAAATAATTCTGCATGTTGAATTCGCTGTTGTGAAATAAAAAAATAACATTATCTACTGGCAAACATAGGATTCCAACTCTTCAAATATAGCAATAAGTTTGATCGTCGGGGGGTAAAGATGCAAGGTTATTATTTTCGGTATTTACATACTTCATTAATTATGTGATTAATTAAACATTTCTTTCACATTTGATGATTAATTAAACATTCTATCTCTATATATAAAGGAAGATGTCCTGACTGACTGACGATCATCGCCCAACCAAATCTGCTGGAACTACAGACACTTCTAGGGTGAGCAGGGTTGCCCGATCTGCTGACAATTGCCTTCGTAAAGACCTTTTTAACTACGACTTTGGTGAAAATCACAGATAATTAATGACTATCTCATCATAATAATTTTTAATATACGAAATCAAAGTAGGAAATTTATCTCTTACTCGAATACTTTTATGAGAGGTTGTGCAAGTACTGAAATGTAAAATTTGGCGGTTTTATCGTTTGCCCCCCCCCCCCCCCGTCTGGGAAGATGGTCCTCCCTTCGGGGAAAATCTGGCGCCATCACTGCTGCCAGGAGGGATGTAAACTGCAAAGATCTTTAAAATAGACTGATTTTTCCAGACCTTTAATCTAACAATTTTGCTCTTATCCACATACCTATACATCTTATCCACAATACATCCATAACTTTAACCACCTCAAAGTCTGTTGTAAGATCATGTTTAACTCCGACCAAGATTCTACTCGCAACTTGTCTGAATTTTGAAAGTAAATAAAGTCTGTACCTGGGAAAAGGGTAAAAATTCAGAATATCATCAGTAAGATTTGCCTCCTTAATGGTGAAGACATCAATATCAGATAGTGAGAGTGTACACTGTAACTCAGCTTTCTTTGACTGTGACAGACCACCGGCATTCCACTGCAAAATGCTAAGATCTACTTCAACTTTTACCGAAATGGGTGGAGGTAAGCCTGCCAAAATTGTAGTTCACATTGCCCAGGGTGCACGTGTGGAGTGTTAGGCTAAAGTTTTTCTGCTTATTTGAATGCTCTTTCATGGATTTAATTTGTGAAAAAGGCACAAATAAAAACATATGTCAAGGCCATTAAATAAGGAATTCAGTGGAAAATTTAAGTGTGTGCTTTTGTTTATTTAAAAGTTTATTTCTTGCTGTAATGTATACTGGTTTGATTTTAAGAATTTTAATTGTTTTATGGCCCGTGTTTATATAAAGGTTTTAGTATTTTGTGCTATTTTTTGTGAATTGGAAAGGATAGACGGAAATTTTTAAGGTTATAAGAAACATGGATAATTTTATTTGATACATGGGATTGCTATCAATTTGCAGAATTCGCGTACATTTTTTAATTTAATATGAATCAATAGATGAGGATTTTTGAGTTGTTAGCAATGAGTTTTGATTTTATCCTGATTTTAGTTTTGTGTGTTTAGTTTATGTGGATGTGTTTATTTTATGTTCATTTTATTGTTAATTGCATTTGAAATATGTGTACAAATGTTTTAATAAGGTGTTTAGGTAAGTGTATTGTAGTTTTGGGTTTTTCTTACATAACTACACATATGTTTATGTTATGTTTGGCAAGAAAAAAAGTTGCCAAGGTGTAACCTTAGAAAAAAAAAAAATAAAGTTGCCAAGTAAACCTGTCCTTGTTACAGAATTATCCCCCGGAATTTTAACACAGTGATGTAAAAGCAGATTTCTAAGAATGCCCAAAGCCCTAAAAAATGAGTATCAGGGACCAGTTGATTCACAAGAAAATGGGATCATTTTTTAAAAAGAATGTGTAAAACATGCACAATCCCTGATGCATGCTTGAAACAATATATAGAGTTACCATTAACAGTTGCTTAAACTTTTCAAAGTTTTTAGATTCATACAAATCATCTTCTTTTTCCAATTCTTCAATTGCTTTTCTTTTTTGTTTAGAATTGCTATTTCGATTTAGCAGAAAATCTATCAACAGAAAAAAAAATAAGGATGTATTCATAGTAATAATACTGCACTGAAAAGTTTTTCAGCACATCTTGGATATTTGTCATCTACAGTGAGGTAAAATATTTTGCAGTGCCAAATATGATAATCTGCCATGGATTATGCATAAGAATATTGGGAGAACAGTTTTAATGTCAACCTAATTAGGAAATGATTGTCATTGACAAATATCCAAGCATTGCCATGTAACTTTCTTGTGAGGAATAAGGGAGGATTTCTACTAGTTGAGTATGGTACTTGTGTATTATACCATCAACATGCCAAGTGGAGAGATTACTCAACAGGGGTTTGTACTCTGCAGTTCCAATGCTATTGCGCATGTGATAATGCGCATCAAAATACTGTATGTTCTGCTATGGATAAAATGAATAGTATTTCTTTTAAAATTTATAAATTTTTATGTGTGCGGTTGATTTTTAAAATTGATTTATGACTTAATGAAATTTAAGCATTTAACAAAGCATTGTAATGGGAATAATATGAAAAATGTGTGTTATTAACTGTGGAGTTTGCATTAAGCGGAACTGTTATGTGTAGGTTTCCAAGGCGTCATTTGATGAACTGCATTTGTGTTGTACTTATTTTTAAATGTTTGTGTGTGTATTTTTAAAAAATGTTTTGTATGTCTTGAAAGAATTTAAGTATTTATTAAATAGGTTTATGTTTATAATGTCAAAATTTTTGTGTTTTATAAACTGCATTATTACTTTAAATCTATGTACACACGCAAATAAAAAAGGCAGTATATGTTGGTTTTTGTTTTTATGGCAACTCGGGTGGTATGTAAATATTTGATTTACATATCACCAAGACCTTACATACCAAAAATATTTTAAGGTAACCCGACCTTAGCGATGCCAACTAGGTGTAAAAAAATTTTAGTAAAAATATCGATGGTATAATATACAATTACCTTGAGTATTTTCAAGTGGCTATTCAACAAATTCAAGGAGAGGGAGGGTGTTGCATGGTTGACAGGAAATTATAATATTATTGATATATGAACAAGTTAAAAACTAATAATAAAAACTTTAAAACTGTTAATTATAAAGACAAAAAAGTAAATTACCTTAGGTAATTCCTATTAAGAGCAAGAATCTCAGAAACTGTCACACCTAGCATTACAGGTAATTCATGCAATCTCAGATTTTCACCAAAAAATTTCCAGTTGTTATTTATCTTATTAATGTAGCAAATCCAGAATATTTCTTTCCAAAGTAGGGTTGTTACTTTTTTATGACCTCCCAAAAAAAGACCGGGCAGCACACAAAAATGGGCGTTTTTCTCAGACATAAATGCTGTGATCAAAAACTCTTTGCAGGAACAACTTGCAACGAAATTTCTTTCATATCTCGAATGTTAGGGGATTGAACTTCATGAAATATATGAGAAATCTGTGGTAGGTTGTTGCCACAAGGTCACTGAAGGTCACAAAAAGATACATTTTCAATGTTTTTTGCCACTTTTAAGGCTTAACCATAGCTTGCGCCTTCAAGATGCCATAGCAAAACAGGTGTCCTTTGAAAGATATGAATTATCACTGATAAAAAATGCTTGCATAGTTGAGGCAAGTTAAATGAGCTTTTAATTTTATAAAATCAATATCTGAAAATTTTTGTTTTGACTGATATTCGAAGTGTCATAAATTCTTGCGGCAGAGGTTTATGGGAAAATCTTTTATATCAATGTTATCTTAAATTACTTTGTCTTTACAAAAAAGTTGACTTCATCGAGGCAAATTGCTTTTAAAAAATTTAAGTATTTTTTAACATAGCCCTAATACCTGCACTTGGAACTGCTTTGCTTCCTGGAACTATTATACAAATTACAGTATTTTTAGATTTGTATATTTGTTTTTAGTATTATATTCTTATAATTTACTATATAAGTACAGCGGAAACTGTCTAAGGTGACCATTTTCGGGAAGAAAAACAAAACTAGTCACCTTAAAAAAGTGTTATGTATGGTGCTTGTAAAATGAAATGGCACACACACAAAAGTAATCATTACAGGCAGGTGGTCACTTTAGCTGGTTCCACTGTACTTGTATACTATAGGAGACTCAAAATCTGCATAGCTTGGTTTCTAGGTTGAGCAGATTTTAGAATTTTGCGAAGTTTAGGTCATAGGGGAAGGTGGTGTACCTTGGAGGCACATTGATTGTGCAGCCACCAGGAGAGATAAATTTAAACTAAAATATTAGTTGCACATATTTCTTACTAGAGGCTCATGGGAAGTTGTTCTATGACTGATCAACACACGTGTTGCTGATGTAAAAATCAAAGTTTGTTTTTAGCATCAAAAAGTTACATTTCAAGGACATATTATTTTTCTTCTATAACTGTAAGCATTAAATTTTATTTGAATTAATAATCACAAGTTTAAAAGCATGTTTTCAGCTACATTTATGTATATTTGAAAATGGTTAACTCTTAACATAATAAGGTATGGAAGCCATTTCGTAAAACACTTGCTTGTAGTGCACCTTGGAGGTAGCTAATGTTGTGTACCTTGGAGGTACCACCAAGGTACACTTCCAAAATTTATTAATAATTATGAGTAAAAGTTGTTAGAAAGTATTTCTTTACTTTAATAACCAAAGTGCTGGTCAAATAGACCTAAATCTAAATGTAGGACTGTTAAATTCCTGAAGTTGTAAACCTAAATATAAATTCAAAAGCAAAGTTATTTGGGCTTAATATTAGACAGTAAATAAATATTTTAATAAACATATTAATAATTATTTATATATTATTGTCCTGTTGATCATTGATCACATAGGACATATTTTTTTATATTTTAATTATGTTGAAATTATTCATCAAAATCACAACGCATTCTTTTGCCCTTCCGGGGGGCCTCTTTGCTAAACCACAAAGCGCTTCGCAAGTTTGGTTCCTTATCAGCTGCAAAATAAAAATAAAATAACAGTTGATGCCAGCTTTGTTTCTCCCTGCTCTTTTTTGCCTGTTAAAGGAAAATAATAATAACAGCTGTAGGGGAGCATATTGCTGGCATCTCGTGAAACACCTGATGGAGTCTCAATTGTTCGAGAAAAAACGAGGCTCTCTCTTCTATAGGAATATGCTTAACAACTTGTTAACGGTCACTTTTAGTAGTTGGTCTGTTGGCTTTCGGCATGGCAAGACTTCACTTCATGTGATGTGGCCTTCGCCCGCTGACGTGTAAAGAGCTCACAATAGCATCAACGTTGTAATTTTTTGTGACGATGCTTCCCTCAGGTTATCATATTTTATCTGTGCATTTTCTTTTCAATTTTTTATAGTCAAGTAAATCTGATGTTTCGAGCAAATAAATAATTACGTCTAAAGATCTGAAATGTGTGAACTCTTCCAATCTTAGTGTGCCTTATATCAAAACGAAAAAAAAAAAAAAAAAAAAAAAAAAACTGCGACAAGCTCTAGGATGATGGATCTGCTTGGATGTGTTTTTCCATAACATGGGCCAACGATTAGTTGGCCACCTCCGTCGCTTCTTTTGTGAACCTCCTTTGATGTACCGCTATCTGTGATGATTCCCAGCATTCTGGTGAAATCAAAATTAGTTTGCTCGTGTTAAAAACAAATGGATGTGCTGTTGCTTTAATAGAAATCTTTTTACAGTGCTACATTTTGCTGACGTATACCTTTACTACGCACTATGGATAATTGACACATTTTTATCTTTAATACAGCGACGCGATGCTCTTCCCGATTGTTCATATAACGAGTGAAATTACATACCTACCAAACGTGTTTTATGATCCCGACCACCACCATACTTCTTCAGTATAATTATTGTTCCATGAATAATATTTTTTACAATTTTTTAACACTTTGCATTTTTGAAAAATTATCATTTGGCATTAAGTTTAAATCACCTGAACGTGGAATAGAATTAAATGGTTACACATAAAAGAAGACATTAAACAGTGGTTATTTTTATTTGACTAAACTTTATTTTATGCCTAAACTATTCCAACTTTATTATTTTAATTACATGAACAACTTTATGTTTTAAAAACTGTAAATTTGAAACTAATTACACTGATATTAACCCAAAGTAGGCCTATGGAAAGTCAGATTACTGTAAACAAATAATAAACCAACTTTTCTTCATGCTCCATCTGTTAAAAATAAATACCTCTAAGGTACACCACTGGTGGTGTACCTTGGCTGTACTGTAAGCTATTTTTTAAATAATTAAAAATAAGTATAGAAATGTATTTGGATATTTTATAAAAAATATATGTAACTCTTGGTATCCTTAAATTTATGGAAAAAAATGTTTCACTGATATTTTCCAAACACTTTTCTCTCTATTCTAAAAAAAAGTAAAGGCCGCTGTCAGAGCTTGTTTCTCTATCTTCTAAACCGTGGGAATTTGAATTTCAAGAAACATGTCCACGGATTTGGAAAATTCTGAGGTACCTGATAAGCTGACTTAAATTTCAAAAATCCAATTATTTTAGAAGATATTAATAAAAAACTGAAAAAATAAAACATAATGGTTGCTAGATTTGGCATAAAACCATTCATTCCTTTGTAACAAAGCAATTCCAAGTATGCAGAATCGCGAGCAATTTACAAACATGAATTAGATTTACACCAATTTTACACCAAATTAAAAAGTATATGAAATAAATAACTCAAAGTGTGTTACACAAAGTTGGCAATTTTCAAATAGTAAGTTCGCTTAGACAACAGGAATTTAGAATTAGCGACTATTCATTTTTCCAAAACAGAATAACTAATTGTAACTGATTTTAAAAGTGCCATCTTGGCATTAGGAATGATGCATCAAAATGGTATCTTTCGAAGCAGGGAGAATCTTAATTCGAATTCCAGAATGTTAGAATCTAGTATCTTGAAAATTAAAAATAATTAAAATGCAGATTATTTTAAAGCCGGTTCGGTCTAACTGGAGTATTGGCTACCAGTAGACATATTTGGTGGCGTTAACTATGCCATTATAGCAGTTATAGTACACTTTCGATATTTGCCAGCGCGGCGAGATGATAATAATTCGTCGTGCTAAATACGCCAATCTGCAAAGAATTATGTATATAAAAATATGGATAACAGTTTTGCGGGAACCTTACATGAGCAGTAATCATAAGTTGTGAGCATGTGTAAATCGCCAAATAATGAAAAGTCGCCATGGGTGACAAGCTATCCTAGCTGTTCGGTAGTTTTTATCAGGGTATCAGGTAGTTCGGTACTTCACTTCATGTGATGTGGCCTTCGCCCGCTGACGTGTAAAGAGCTCACAATAGCATCAACGTTGTAATTTTTTATGATGATGCTTCCCCCAGGTTATCATATTTTATCTATGCATTTTCTTTTCAATTTTTTATAGTCAAGTAAATCTGATGTTTCGAGCAAATAAATAATTATGTCTAAAGATCTGAAATGTGTGATCTCTTCCAATCTTAGTGTGCCTTATATCGAAACGAAAAAAAAAAAAAAAAAAAAAAAAAAAAACTGCAACAAGCTCTAGGATGATGGATCTGCTTGGATGTGTTTTTCCGTAACATGGGCCAACGATTAGTTGGCCACCTCCGTCGCTTCTTTTGTGAACCTCCTTTGATGTACCGCTATCTGTGATGATTTATGTGATGTGCCCGCTGACGCAAGAAAACATATGAAGAATTGTTTTGTTAGAGCTAATTATTAACTATACATATACGCAAGTCACCAAATAATGAAAAATCGCCATGGGTGGCAAATTCGCAAGATGTCCAATAGGTTTTAAATAATTAAAAATACAGCTGAAACAGATGTTCTGATTTTATTACACTTTAGCTCCTAATTAATATAACTTCTGAATGACAACATTAATTATCAGTGTGTTTCTGAGCAGTGCAAATAAGTTTTCCAGCAATTATACACTGAGTCTGCACTCCAGGTGGAGTATAGCTCAGGACCCGTACAACACAGATTCCTATAACAAAATATCTACTGTGCTACGGACGGGGTCTACTGTACTGTGAAGTTTAAATTTTTATGTTCCAAGCAATATGCAAGAACCCAGCAATGTGAAGCTCAGTAACATTCTACCTGATCTAATCTACAGGTTTTGTCTGTTGAAATTATGTCTTTTTTACGAATAAGTCTTATTAGGGGCCAAATGCCTCATACGAAAAGTGAGCGTAGCGAGTCTGGGGGCCTTGGCCCCTAGCTTTGTAAAAAATCAAAGTTTGAAAATACCTCCAAGATACACCACCTTCCCCTAACACAAGAACTACTCTGTTTCCCCTCATCCCAACCCAGATTTTAAAAATAGTACAATAAAATCAAGGTAAACAAATCATTATCTATATTGTAATCAGAATCATATAAAAATTCACAGGAATAAGACTACATATAAAATTATTTTTGAATTATTTAAACTTTTAAGCATTTGTTAAATAGTAGTTTAAGACTGGAATGGGGACTGGAAAGTTCCATTATAGCAACTTGAATTTTAATTGCAATATTCAAATATGCTCATTCAGCTCAACAAAAATCCAAATTAAAAACTGAATGGGCATTTCTTATACAAAAGTTTGTGACCTGCATGTCTTATTCTGAAAACAACTGTACTTCGGCATTTGAAACTACTGATGAATTATCATTGCATATAGCAAGAGGACAGCATACACTTTGCTGTCATATTGCAATATTTACTTATATTGTAGGAGGATATTAGCTGGGATGGACCAAGCTAAGATGCAATTGTAAAAAAGATGGAAACTTTAACAAAAATGAGAAACCATCAAAATAACACTTTTAAGACTGCTAAATCACCTTTCAGCAATCAATTCTTTTCAAACCATGTGTCACAAAAGGGATGGGTCCTAAAACTTAAAAAGTCTCACTTCTAAGCGAAAATCGAAAACAATTCCTGCATGACCGCTTTTACAAAGGAGGCACAAAACAGGTAATAAAGTAACTGTGCAAAATATTATAAAAATGATACGTAAGTCTTTTAGTAGATGGGATGGAAAAATTTTGCGCAGAAGTATATTTGACCCAGGAACATGTGATGTGTTATTTCAGCGGAATGAAAGGAAAAAGTAATAATCTATATGCATTAAGAGAAGATAATGAAAATGAAGAGGATGACAATTTTTTTTAGGCTGCGATTCAAGAAAATGAGCAATATTGTGTTTACAGTAAAATTAACATACTTTTTTATTATTTAAATTCAATTACACATTTTTTCTAATTAAAAAGTTGACATTTAGTAAGTATTCACTTACAGATTCCTAAGCAGGGTTTCCACTACGGTCGCATTTTCAGCAAAATGCGAAGACTATACAAAAATACAAAAATGAAACAAGACATTTTCGTTATTTTTCTAAAGCCTTTGTTTTGAATAATAATAAAAACATATTTTATTTGTTATTTTCTTTATTCTTGAAATTTTTCTATAGGAAAACCGATAAAGTATGGTATAAGCTTGATATAATGCAGTTTTATATAGTAAATAATATTTCTTGTAAAAGAATATATATATTACAACTAAGACATTTAATTTACTATAAATTTCAACAATATTCAGTATTAATTCAGTATATGTTATGTTGGGTTTGTACTGTCTTAAAATTAAACTTGTTTTCTCTTAATGATAAGTACAATTATTAATTTTCATTTCAATTTTCAAAAAATGTTTTTTTACTGCTGTGTATTACTTCTTTAAAGGTATCACGCCTACATTTAACATTTAATATACAAATGTAAATGAAACACTATTAAGGCATCGAAAATGCTATGTGGTGAACTTGTATTTACAGGTATTTTAGCATTTTGCTAAAGCTTTTTTTCTGATTTTAGCTTTTATGCTAAAAAACTCATGAACTCAGCTCAAACCCTGTTCCTAAGATAGAGGAAATCAGGGAAGGCATCATTTTTGGGGGCACTTGCTGGTTAGGCATTCGCCAATACAATGACCTGAAGGTATTAGCCACACTATTATGGGGCACAGGGATCACTCTAGAAATGAAAAAGGGCAGGGTGCACATTACAGAAAAAGGACAGTGTTTGGGAAAAGGGCATATCATATCACACAAAAAGGGCAACTTTTCTTTTTATTGTCTACAAACACATAAGGATAGCTTTTATAAACATACTTTTATGTCCGAAAATGTGTTTTCTTAATAGCAGTTTTTTAAGCAAATGATTAAACAAATTTTGAAACCTAATTTTTTCATTCAATGAAATCTACACTTTTACAAAAATTGTGTAAGGCGGCCATTATGCTTTATTTCAACCAAAAAAAAAAAAAAAGCATAAAAAAAAAATAAATTTTGTAATTGTAAAATAACGGGAATCCGGTTTTGCCGACAAATTTTTAATAATTACGCCAATTTTCGGCCCCGAAAACATTCCGTTTTAGATTCGTATTTTATCGTATTCAGTGTCACTGCAACTTTTCTCTCTGTATATATGCTAGTCTGCAACTAGTGGAGGGGAAACGGGACACTTGCCCAGGCATAGTGCTGTTACGTCAAAATTGAAATGGACAGAAGGGAGCGCCAAAACAAAGGTTTGTCCCGGGCGACTTGACCTCTAGCAGGGGTCAGTCCAGGTTTCTTTCCCAAGGTCCTATTTTTGTGAAATTTTACCTAATTTTGTGAATTTATACCTAATTTTATGAATTTTTTCTATTTCTGTGAATCTTTCCTTATTTTGTGAACTTCTTCCAATTTTCTATTTCATTTTTGAGCAAGAAAGCAATCACGAAATAGAATTGAATATTTTTTTAAAAATTAAAAATAAAATGGGTATAGTTAGTTCCCTTAAAAAAAGTTGGCCAAAACTGAATAACTCCTGTTCACCGAACATCCGGGATAGTCGTAACCTGGAACAATATATTTTTTTTTAAATTGATTAAAATTAAAAATATAAAGCTTTAAATCTTTTACTTTTAAATGATTAAAAAATAGATTTTATAATAAGTGTAGGCCATGGTAGTTTTGATTTTAAATTGCATGTACTAAACACTTTTATTTACGCCCCAAATTCAAACTTTAGTAATTTTTAAATATTACAATGTCTGTCAGTTTCGACTGGAAATACTCTAATACTAAAGATGTGAAAAATGCAATTTTTAAATCTAGTTAAATTTCAACAATTGAAGGGAAAATAAAAATAAGTTGCAGATAATTATAGATAGAAGAAATTAGCTAATATATTTTTAAAAATTAATTTCAACTTGTACCATTAAAGAAAAATTGGGGATTCTTCGGTTACCGGGTGTCGTCGCCAAGCGGTGATGAGTCGCCAAACTTGGAGTTTGGTCGAAAGTTTGTTTACTTTAGCGTTAGAGTCAGATGTCTGTTGTAACCTGTGTAGATTGAGTTGAGGTGTTGGATGATGCTGTATTTTGATGAAAAAACGCTCGGTGGGTTCATTAAACGATACCAGGATGTTTGGTTAAGGAATTTTGTGATTGGTTTAGGCAATTTAACTGTAATCGGTAAACGGAAAAGCAGGTGAATTTGAATTCGATGTGTCAGTTCTTGTTTGGTGTTTGTTGAGTTATTTACGGGGAATACAAGATGTATTTGGAAATGTGTTGTGTTATTTGAAGTGTAGTGAATATTATGTTGTTGTTTAAAAAGGAAGTGTGTGTTTATTTGAAGGAGGGCGTGATTATAATGTTAAATAAAAGGAAGTGTTTTGGTGTTATGTTATTAGCTGATGTGTTATGGATATTTTTGAAGAGTTTCTTAAAATAAAGGTAAGTGTTTTTTTTTTTAAAGAATTTTTGCAATTGCTTAAGGTTTTGAATGTGAATTGTAAATGGATATTTGATGTTGTTATGTTTTCATATAGTGACTTTATATGAGGTGTATAACTAGGTTATTTAATGCACCGATGTTGTTTTGAGTTGAAAACGGGCCAGTGTTTGCCCAGTTTACATAGCTGTACAACTAGGTTGCTGAATCCACTGAGGTTTTTTTAGTTAAAAACGGACCACTGGTTGCCTAGTTTACATAGCTGTACAACTAGGTTGGTGAATCCACTGAGGTTTTTTTAGTTAAAAACGGACCACTGGTTGCTGAGTTTACATAGCTGTAGAACTAGATTGCTTAATATTCTGAAATTTTTTTAGTTAAAAGTGGTTTACTGTTTGCTCATTTTTAATTGCCTGTTACTGAATTTGCTGACAATTTTTAGTGTTAAGTATGGATGGTGTATTTTGTTTTATTGTTTTTTTTTAAGTGGAATATCTGTGGAATTTTAATGTGTTAAAGTAATTTGTATTTCCTGACAGTGCTCAACATGTTGTATTATTTTATCGTATTCTAAAATGGTGTTTCACACGTGAAAAATTTGGCGACAAAAAAAAAGCGCCAAGTAGCGGGTGTTGGCGAGAAAAAAAAGTCGCCAAAAATAGGCGACACCCGGTAACTGAATTACTCCCGAAAAATTACTTGTCAGTGTACACAGAATATCCCAAAATCACTGACCTGGGGTTTTATTCCTTAAATATTTTACAGTAAATCACAAATTTATGTTAAAAAAAAGGGAGGGGGTACAGAATTTTATAGTAATGATTATAATTTTTGGAAAATTAAATCTAAATAAATAAAAATGTACATTTTTATATGGTCTCCAAACAGAAAATTCTCAGTCTGTAAGATGTGCCCATACATTAATTAAGTTTAAAAAATTTAATTAAGTTATAAATTTTCAGTCTTCTATAATTTTTTGCTCGCTACGGCCCTGCCTATGCCGATAGCATTTCTCTGTAGTGTACCTCTATGACCGCTCTTTACATTAAATCCCAATAGACATTAAATCCCAATAAAATCACTCCTATGCTTTGTTGTTCACTCTCAAGAATGAAAAAATGCAGTATTACACTATTTCTATCCCCCCCCCCCTTTTTCCAGCCTTGAGCAATGATTGACCTATATTTATCCCATTTCACATTCCAATTTGTGGATTCTGGACCGATTAAACAGGGCGCGGCACCCGGCAACCCTTTAACGTCTGGCAGCCCTTTTTCTCCCCCCTATGGTTTGGTATGTCGGTCCGTTTTTCCATTCTTATTTGCCATAACTTTTTCTCCTTCCTTACCATACAGTTTTCCTTATACAGGAGACAATACAATGAAGTCAAAATCGACGTTTAAACGACCCTTTACAAAACAGGAGGTATAACTGTTCCTTCCAGTGGCGGATCCATGGGGGGGGGGTCTGGGGGCTCGAGCCCCCCCCCCCAGAGCTAGGAATATACTATGGATTAGGGAAGTTAAAAAAATTGTAAATTTTCACATGAACTGAAATTTAAAAAAGTAGCACTGTATATACAGTTTACTCTCTGTTTAAAGACCATCTCTCTCCAAAAACGATATTTCAAAGTCCCAGCAACTCCAACGTAAAAAATTTCTATTCAAAGACGACATCGTTTCTGTTTAACAACGATTTTTCAACTGAGTGTATTCTCAAAGGTATTTTGGAAGCAGCAGAAAAATTTAGTTCGGGATCCAAATCCAAACAGCCGAAAAGTCAATGTGGCCGATTGGAAGAGTTTGCCAAGGCACTTCTGCATGCAAATGATTGCATGAAGCAAGAGCATCCAACATTCTAATATCTGGGCCCCACCATGGCCAAGTGGATAAGATACTCGACATGTTAGACAGCTGAAGTGTGAAGGTCCCGCGTTTGGGCCTACCGAGCTGCTGTCGATCTAACTATCTGGAGTTTTTCCAGATAGTTTTCTCCGGATTTAAAGTGAATACGTGTTAGAACCTCTGAAAAAATCATCCGACCAAGGCAAGCGCCCCAGAATGCAGATGCCTCTAGTATAGGCTTGCCACATAACATCACATAATACATAACTCCAATTTCTGGAGGCCCAACGAGTGGCTGAGAGCATAGCGCTTGCAACTGGGAGAAGAAAAGTGTCTGATTCAAACTCAGGTCGAGTCCGTCAATCGAGCCGTTCGGAGTCTA